>JADRCD010217083.1:0-29758 GCA_019843815.1 Montemys delectorum
TCTTCCCTCCTCGGTGCATCATGTCTGGACATGTCCTCCTCTGAGGACATGCATCCAGATGTATCTCCCAGGTGACTGAGTTAACATTCAAGTCTGACCATCACAGGGGCTTCTGGGTGGCACCAAATGAATGCAATGACAGCTAATGAGTAGAGTCATGCTCTGCTCCATATACTGGAGAGAGAGAGACTGAAAATGTACCTTCTGTGTTTGTTGCCTGAAGTTAAACTCAGCACTGGCATTTTATTGAGTGAACCCTCTGAGCCTTGGGTTGGGGCCCTGTGATGGTTTATATATGCTTAGCCCAGGGAGTGGTGCTACTAGGAGGGGTGGCCTTGTTGGAGGAAGTATATCACTGTGGGCATGGACAATGAGACACTCTTAACCACATGGGAGCCTGTCTTCTACTAGCTGCATTCAGATGAAGGTGTAGAACTCTCAGCTTCTCCTCCACCATGCTTGCCTGTATGGTGCCATGTTCCCGCCTTGATGCTAATGGACTGAACTTCTGAATCTGTAAGCCAGCTCCCAACTAAATGTTGTCCTTATAAGAGTTGCCTTGGTCATGGTGTCTGCTCACAGCAGTAACACCCTAACTAAGATGGACCCACAATCCTTTCATCTCCCCAGCCCCAACAACAGAACTCCCTTCCCTCTTCTGTCTTCTTGCTCTTTCTCCATATGACCACCTCTACCACTTAGACACCCCAGGTGCCCCTCCTCTCAGGCCTTCTGTAATTATTTCCAACCACATCTCTTATCATCAACCTATCCTGCCGCCCGCAGCTCACCTATTCATGCCATTGAACCTCTGTGACTTGGAACTTACCCTTCATTTATACAGTCACACGATCCAGTGTGCGTTTATCTGCACTTGGGGGTTCAGTATCTACATCTCCCTTCACCAATTCATGCTCCCTAGTAGCAGGGCTACGGAATTCTTCCATTACCTTCAAATGACATATTACCGTGCTGACCCACCAGAGGGACGCAGTGAATGTTTGCTAAATGAATAATAGATGAGCGACTGCCTGGCTTCCTGATATTCACACTTTTCCTTCCAGTAGTCAGGTTAATATTAATTTCTACGCAGGAGGGGGCAGAGTCTCTGTTTTGTTAGGAAGGACGGCGGAGGCATGCTTTGGAGCTATCAGTTTTTCCAGAAGGGTTGAACCCATTCCAAGAGGGAAAAAAATAGCAAAAAGCAGGGTCTGTTGGAGACCTTCCAGAGAAGACATGCTCGGAGGTCCACTCCTAAAACTTTGCCTTTCCCAAATATCACAGAGGACAGACGCTGGATCTGCTCCAAAGCTTGCTATTGAATTTTATGCCTGCTAAGCTCTGCTAAGTACATAATGAGGAGTCTGAATTAACTATGCAAAAGTGTAATTTACAGTTAATGTTTGTAATTGATGAGTTGCGGGTCTCTGGGGCGGCGCTAACGGCTGAGATGGACGGGCCCTGAGGGGGATGAAGGAAAGTTTCTTAGTTCTAGAACAGAAGGCTCCCTCTACTCATTTCTCACCAGTTAGCCATCTGTCAAGCATTCAGAAAAGTAGATCCCTGCCTGGCACCCTTTGGAAACACCCAGAAGTGATCATTGTAGCTGACGGAGGGTGGGGAGTGCCATGGAGAAACCCCCAGACACCTGCTGCCCACTGGCCAGTTACTTGGCTAAAGTCACAGGGAAGAGAGTGGCCCAACCAATGCATATTAACATGCCAGTGAGGTTCCTTTCTTGTTCCAGGGCACTCTTCTTTGTCATCCATTGCAGTGACATCTTCTAAGCAGCTGGGATTCAGCGAGGGCTGTGAAGTGTGGTGGTTTAAACATGCTATGTCCTCACTCCTACCTATTAGACGCACGCATCTGAACACTTGGTTTTGAGCAGGGGATGCTGTTCTGGGGAGCTTGTGGGATTGGAGGGGAGTTTAGTCCTCATCAGAGGTAATGAATTTCTGGGGATAGTGAACCTTTGAGATTAATAGCTTGACCCTGATTCTTTGTCTGGTCACAGCTTGTTGACTGACAGCCATGATGGGATCAGTTCCCATTGTAAAATGACCCCTATCCTGCCTCGCCTGTCAGAATCCCCCCTTCAGATCATGAGTCAGAATAAACTTGAGAGAAACTGTCATGAGAAGACTGTCTTACTGTTGCTGCAACTATGTGGTATGTGGTATGCCTGGTGGCTTTGGGGTATACACCCTAGATCAAAAATCTCTGCCCTCCTATTAGAGGTGCTTAACCAGAGCTGGATGACCAGATATCTAGCTTGACTTCCATCTTTGGAGTCTCCTTTCTCCTGCTGTTCAGAGCCTAGAGGGGAAGAATGGGTGAGATTTTTGACTCCTTCATGTTCTGTCTGGCTAGTGGGGCTAATCTGAAGCTCGGTGCCTCTCTTCTACTTGTCAAAAAAAAAAAAAAAAAAAAGCACACCGAGGAGAGAGATGAGAGGGTATAGAGATGGCTCAGCTGGTGAAGTGTTTGTTTTGCAGACAGGGACCCGAGTTCAGTTCTCAAAACATTCAGATACAAGCCATGTGTGATGAAATATGATCATAAATCCAGGGCTGGGGAGGCAGGGATAGGCTGATCTCTGCGGCTCACTGGCCAGGCACCTTAGCTCATTCAGAGCACTCTGGGACCCAGCAAGTATGGGCAGCACCTTAGGAGTGCCAGCTAAGGTTGTCATCTAATCTCCACACATACAAATGAACACACACACACACACACACACACACATACATAGAGAGAGAGAGAGAGAGAGAGAGAGAGAGAGAGAGAGAGAGGGGGAGAGGGAGGGAGGACAGGTGACAAGGATCCCTGCATTAGGGGACACTGGCTAACCAGCCTGACTTGAGGGTCTTGGTTTTTGTTTTTGACAGGATCTCATTGTGTAGCTCTGACTGTCTTGGAATTCACCGTGTAGACCACGCTGGCCTTAAAAAATCACAGAGATCCACCTGCTTCTGCCTCCCACATGCTGGGATTAAAGGCATGCTCCTCCACACCTGGTGGCTTGTCCTTTCTTTCCTTTGGAGCCCCCCTTGGTAAGCATCCGCTATGGAAACTAACCAGGTAGCCTCGAGGCTGTGCGTTAACATTCTGCCTAGCAGTTACATCTATCCCACCCCACACCTGATAGCAATGTGCTGGTGAGCTGGAGTCTGGCGAAGTGATGTTGGGAAGAGAAGTCTCTACCTCTCAGGTCTCCAGAGAGCCACAGCACACTCCCCAGACTTCCCAGCTTCGAAGGGTATCAGCTGCTTTAAACAGTTACCTACCGCCAGACCCTGTGTGAGAATCAGCTATCAAGAAAAAAAGGCAGCCAATGAAGAAATAGACACAGGATGCAATGGCCACCCCCACTCTGCTTCATGGACCACTGGGCTCACTCAAAAAGGAGTGCCCCTTGGCCAGAAGCCCCTCCAACCTCAGACGCCACACCCAGAGCATCTGTGACAGAGAGAGATGTGGAACATGGAAGCTGTAGTTGCTTAGCTGAGGCTGTCTGGCGGGACTTCCAATTTAGAAAAAGCCTTTCTTAGGTGTCTTGGAAGCAGCTGGAATGGAGAGAAAAGAGGCTGAAATGAACCACATCCTTTGAGAAATCAGCTTAAAGGCTGTAATTTTGGCTTCGAGTAAACTCCGTTTAGGGGACTCCTAGTCTGCAGGCTGTGGGGAATTGGATAATACTGTGTGTTCACACTGGAGATGGGAAACATCATCCTGCTGAAAAAATGGTTTCAGGTCCCAGGGTCCCCCTCATGCTAAAGTGTTACAAAGCAGCCGTGACAGCTGGGCCTTTGTGCTCTCCCTGTCTGGAAGGAAGAGCCGTGGTGGTTCCTCTAGGAGCCGGGCTGGGAGGTCTCTGGCTCCCTGCATCTGCAATAAGCAGTATGTAATCTTTGAAAGAGATATTAAGTGTACATGTGCAATGTGTGAGGAGGCAGAAGAGCAGCGAATCAGGTGGCTGTGGTTTCTCAGGCTCGAGGCAGAAGGGAAGACTCACTGTCAACAGTAACGGCTTCCTGAGCATGTGTCCTGGGCACTGGCCCTTCTGCCTGGCCTTCCCGGCTGCAGAGGCTGCTGGGAGTGGATAACATCATGCAAGAAGAAAGAATTCAGGCAGAGGAGGAGCCCACAGAGGCAACCGAGCCTGTGAGGGCAGGCTTTACCTCTCACTTGGCCCCACTGCTTCTCCTGTCTTGTTCCCTTAACTGGTCTCAGAACAATATCTCAGGATTAGACAAAGGAACTGTATATCTTTAATGCTTCAGTATCAGCAAAGGGAGTCTGGGCTCCAAGTCCACCAGACAGACAGGGGTGGGGAAAACAGATGGAGAAAGACAGAGAGAAACAGAGACAGAGATGGAGAAGAGAGAGACAGAGATGGACACACACACACACACACACACACACACACACACACACACACAGAGTGTGGGTGGGTAGGAGAAGTGAGAATCCAAATATTCTGAGGTAGCATAGCAGGGGGTTAAAGGTTTTGTGTTAGCACGCATTCACATCCATGGATGGTTGTGTGCCATCCATTCATAACATTGCTCAGGGGACTGGAAACTGGATTAAGTAAAAGAGAGCTATGAACCAGTATTGATGGTGTACGTGTGCTGGGCATTCAATTCCTATCAGTACCCACATCCCTCAGTCAAAATGAAGAATAAAACAGTCATATGAAGAAGTACCAGGCCATGGAGGGGCAAATCCCTGTCTTAAGGACCAAGGCTCCTGAGGCATGTCTCATATCCAGATCTCCCTGACCACCCTCCAGACGATGTCAAGCGCAGCAAGGGTAAAAACATGGATGCTGTTATTTCTTGTATTTTTGCTTTTGGTTTCTGAGATAGTTACTCACACATTGCTCAGACCGGCCTCAAATTTCTTACATAGATGAGGCTGGCCTTGAACTCTTGATCCTCCTGCTTCCACCCCCCAAGTGCTGGAACTGCAGATGTGTTAGTGACTGAAATGCTGGGAACGTGTCTTTATGCCAAGATCTATAATAGGTGTAGGTGTGTGTGTGTGTGTGTGTGTGTGTGTGTGTGTGTCTCGGGGTTGGTTGGGAGAGCCAAGAGAGGAAGAAATGGGGAGGAGAGAAAGAGAAAGCAGTGAAAGAAAGACGAATGAAGAAGGTAGCTAAAAGGCAGGGGTGTGTGAAAAACTTGGATTCTTAAGTCAAACCTCCCCACGTTTTGTAGCTGGCAGGAAATTCAACAGAATTAAACAAGTAGAGGCTCTTGGGAATGAAAACTGGTACAGCTATTTTCTAAAGAGGCCAGTTTGTTTTCAGCCAAGTGGATGGTGGGACTTCTTAACAGCCACCTGTGGAGGAATGAGTAAAGGATTCACTCAGGGCCCTACCATTTACTGCTAATCTATTGGCAACTAACAGATTTTGAGAGTGGGGGAGACATAGTATTCAACTGTTTTGTTCTTTGCTTTGGTTTTCCTTAGCAATCAATCAATCAATCATCAATCAATCAATCCATTACTGTCTGTCTCTCTGTCTCTCTGTCTGTCTCTGTCTCTGTCTCTGTCTCTGTCTCTGTCTCTCTCTCTCTCTCTCTCTCTCACACACACACACACACACACACACACACACACACACACACACATTTAGCTTACATTTGTTTAGTTGAACACAAGACTCAGAGCCTATACAGACTGGGCCAAGGAATGCACTCATGAGATCTTATCCAAGAACACCTGAGCCCAAGCATGTTGCTTCTCACCAGGGCTCACCAGAAGCATCTTGGGGGAAGACTGAGACAAAGTTCTTTCTCACTCTGGGAATTTGATGGAGTCAGCACTGGTATTTTTATTATTTACTCATTTATTTCATGTATGTGAGTCCACTGTTGCTGTCCCCAGACACAGCAGAAGGGGGGAATCAGATACCCACTACAGGTTGTGAGCCACCATGTGGTTGCTGGGAGTTGAACTTGGAACCTCTGGAAGAGCAGTCAGTGCTCTTAACCTCTGAGCTATTTCTCTAGCCAGTTAGTGTTGTATACATGACCCCAGTACAGCCATCTCTTGATGTCTGTATTCATGTGCTGAATCCCCTAAGGTGACGGAGAGGGGTGGGTACTGGGAAGGTTAGGTCCTGAGGATGGGGCTCCCATGAGATAATTTAGGGACCCAGAAAGCTACATACTCCTCTTGCCCTGGGTGGTCAGAATGAAAGACTGGGTCCAGGAGGAAGAAACGGTTTCCAGACATCCCAAATCTACTCAGACCCTGATCTTGTCCTCCAAGCTGTTGACTGGGGACATCTCCCTCCTGTCACCGGGGAGCCACCCAGGCAATGCCGAGGAAGCCAGAGTGGGTTGGGGAGATATCTTCCAATGTGTTTTTTTGTGGTGAGGTTCGTGTCTTATTCGGCCTCCGATGACCCTGGTCACCAACACTCATAGCAGGCACAGTCACCACAGGAACAGCATCCGAACGTAACCACAGATGATGTGTTCCCCCGCCCTGAGAAATCCTCCTTCCTGCTACAGTCTTAGCCTGAGGAATACCCACAAAGACTACTGGGCTGAAGGCCTGATGCTCACTGCAGTGGTGGTGAAGAGGTGGGCAGTGAGCAGGAGCTCTCTAACCAAAATCACTGCACGGAGCCAAGGGTAATGGTAAGGAGTCTCCGGGTGGCAGTGGAAACTTGTGGAGACAGGGTTGAGAGGGGGAGAAGTCTTCAACGGAGGTGTATCCTTGAAGGGTGAATTCCTGTGACCTGCTTCCTGGCAATCAGAAAGCTAAATAGCCCCTTTCTACACCACATGGCCCGCTGTCTCGGGCTCCTTCTTCATCTCAAACCCAGAGTAACAGAGTCAGCTGACCAAGGACCAAAACCTTTGAACCGGTGAGCCAAAATTACCTTTCTCTTCCACAACTCCCTATTCTTAGGTATTTTTAGCCTCGTGATGGAAAAACTGCACGGGATGACACCATTCCACGTCCTCAGTGTGTATGCACCAAGTCCAGGGTGTGTGAGGAAGAGTTAGCCTCAACCTGTGGTTCCCCAGGCCCTTGGGTCCACTTTCCCACCACTGATGATAGCTTTGGCCTCTCAGCTGAACAGCAGCTCCCTAGAAGAGGGACGGGGAGCGGTCACATCCAAGCCTGGAAGAGGGGGATCCCTTTTATGTAGCAAGCGGTGAGTCCCAGGGATGCAGGAGGGCATGGAGGACATGAACTAGGTTTAGCTCCAGATACTTTGGACCAAGAAGACTAGAGACCGAGCCAAAGCCAAAGACACAGAGCGTGGGCTGCGGGCTATTTCCTTTCCAGTTGGTGACATGACTTCCTGTGGCTTTTAGGAGAGGCATGACTCCATTGTCAGCTTGGCTGCCCGGTCAATATTGGCCTCAGTTTCTTTTGACAAAACGCATGATGGGTTTTCTTAAAAGAAAAAGAGATGGGGGGAGGGAAACAGTAGACAGGAAGGACAAACCTTATGCATCACTCAGGAGTCTTTAGATACACACAGATACACACAGCAGTTTGGTGGCTTGATTTGCTTATGTAATGGTGGAAAAGTACAAGGCCAAATCCCATCTCTCCCTGTAGCTAATAGTCATTTTTAACCATAACAGAACAAAAAATTCTGGTCTCTGCAAAGTAGGTCACAGATTGCTAAATATATTTTGCTAAATATATCTTCCTAATATGTATTGTGTACTTATAAAAACTATATTTATATAAATATATACCATAAATCACATGTAAGCATATAGCATATATTTACTATGCGTGGTTCTAGCAGATATATTTGGGTATGGTAATTATTTAGCATTTCTTTTGACATTTCAGACAGTTATAAATGTAGCACACTCAAATGGTAACAAAGAAAACCTGCAAACACTACACAAAACAAGAGGGTGAGAATTAAGCCTCCCTCCCGCTCCTGACATTTATTATTTTCTCAAATCTTCTTACATAGCTTTCCAGAGGTCAGCTCTGTGTTTGCAAACATACTCGTCTCATTTCCTTTGTGACTCTGCATATGGCGCACGTACGTGTATGTGTTTATGTGTGTATGTGTGCAGGTGCATGTGTGTGCGTGGGGGTTTCTCGGGGTCTCTCTCAATTGCTCTCCACTGTATTTACTGAGGTAGATCTCTCACTGAGGAGGGCCTCGATTTCGCTAGTCTATTTAAGCACATTACTGTCAGAGATTCCCAGACTCCATGGACACGCTTCTCATGTTTCCTCCACGGAGTCATCATCCTGGCTCAGAAAGACATTCTTTTATAATTTTAGTTTAATATTTGCCATGTATTATTCCTGTGAGAATGTGTGTGTGTGTGTGTGTGTGTGTATGTATGTGAATCCTACAGAACATGACGATCAGAGAACAACTTCTAGGAGTCAGTTCTTTCTTTCCACCATGAGGGTCCCGGGGATGAGGTCAACAGGGTTGGAGGCAGGCCCCTTTGCATGCCTCACCAATCTTACCAGCCCCTCTTTTGTAACTTTTTCTTTTTAATTGTAAGGAAATAATATTAGTATAATTTTTCTTCCTGTGGGATTCATCTGTGAGTGTGCGGTGCACGCACTGAGCATACCCACAGTCCCACAGCACTGTCAAGCCTTCACCATGTCCACCCCCACAGCTCCAGTCACCTTGAATAACTGCTGCCCCACCCCCTCACCCTCCCACACTCATCCTCTACTTTCTGTCTCTGAGTCTAGTACCTTGGGGACCCTATCGCAAGGAAAATCCTAGGCACTGGTCCTTGTGTGTGTGTGAGAAGGTCGCCAAGGTTCGCCTACACTGTAGCAGCCCTTCACCCTCTAGAGGATTACAAGCCCCACCCATCCCATAATGCTTTGTTTCTTTTCTTACTTCACAATGTTTCTTAGAGGAATTTCCAGACCAATGGATACCAGACATGACTACATACTATTCCACTTAATAGACGTGTCAGAGTGCATCATCCCACCTGTTTTGGGTGGTGCTTTGATAAGCTTGTCTGAACAGACGTGTGGAGACATTGGGGGTTGTGCTCCCACAGAGAGGCCCGCTGTGTCCTAAGGTTTGTGCATTTAAATTTCCCTATCCTGAAAATGAGACCTACAGAGTGAGCATCAAATACAACACCAAGGGGCCGCAATAAGCCACGTCTCCCATTTTTCTTCACATGACACGAAGAAGTTCAACGTTTTAACTGGTCTGTCTTGCTTTAACCACCTCTCTTTTTGGTAACCCAACTGTTCAAACAACAGACTTGCAGACATTGGAGCCTTTCCCCCCCACCCCTGGAATCTCTTCCTGGGAGAAGAAAAGGCTGAGGTCCTTGGGAACAGGAATGTATGTCCTGGAAAAAGAATGGTAACGTGGCAGCTGTCCTTCCATAACACTTGGGGCTGAGACACTGATGGGCAGGTCCCACATTGTGGGGACTGCTTGGTTATGCATATTTATGACATTTTATTTAAGCCTTAATTTCATGTCTGATTCTATGATGATGGTTTTGGTGTGGAGGGGTGGCTGGATTTCTCTCTCATTCTGGCTACACTGAAGAATCTCCTGTTTATGCTTCTCTCTCTCTCTCTCTCTCTCTCTCTCTCTCTCTCTCTCTCTCTCCTTTCTTTCTTTCCTTCTTTCTCCCTCTTTCTTTACTTCCTTCTCTTTCTTTCTTCCTTCCTTCCTTCCTTCCTTTCTTTCTCTCTCTCTCTCTCTCTCTCTCTCTCTCTCTTTCTTTCTTTCTTTCTTTCTTTCTTTCTTTCTTCCTTCCCTTTTTTCTTTGAGTCTTTGAATGATCTTTTCAAGAATGGTGGATGAACCAGGCTTGTTGCAGGATAGGCTGTGAGCCTATGTCCCATAACAAAGTGACCACAGTCAATGGGAATCTGGTCATCTCCTATCAACAAGTGTAACAGTGAGCTAGGTCTTGCCTTCACTGTGACCCTCAGTGGACCATGTCTCCCAGGCTCAGGTCCTGCCTCCCTGCTCCCCTGTATGGAGGCTGGTGTAACAAACGCAGGAGGCAGTTCTGTTGCATCTCAGAGGAGGTAGCCCCACACTACATGAGGCGGCTCATGGTGGGAAGAGACAGGGCAAGCACCAGCAAGGTCCCTCTCAACCTGTCTGTCCTCCACCAGCTACATCGAGCCTCAGTCTGCCAATCATACAAACAAGGCCACCTTGTACATGCCAGACCCAATGGGCTGCTTCTGCTACTGGTGCCACACAGAACAACAGGCACAGTTCCAGATGCGCCTGACCTTAAGGAAAGACCTGTTATAAGCTATGGGGAAGTAGGGGAAACTCTATATTAGGATGCTATCATCATAAAAGATTCCAAAGTAGTAATGCTTGCAAACAAGGAAAACTACCTCAGCCCCTAGTGTCAGGGTCAGATGGGGAAGGAGGGCCCTGTGCTGTCTCCTTTTATGTTAATTTGACACGAGCTAGAGTCATCTGAAAGGAGGGAGCCTCAATTGAGAAAATGCCTCGATAGGATCTAGCTGGAGGGCCTTTTTAAAATTAGTGACTGATGGGAGAGGGCACAGCTCAGGGTGGTTGTTGCTTTCCCTGGGCTGGTGGTCCAGGGTTCTATAAGAAAGCAGGTGGATCAAGCCAGTAAGCAGCGCCTCTCCACGGTCTCTGCATCAGCTCCTGCCTCCAGGTTCCTGAGCTCTTGCCTTTCCTTCCTTCCTTCATTGTGATGGATTACAATGTGAAAGCGTGAGCTAAATAAACTCCTCTCCAACGCACTTTTGGCCATCACAGCAACAGGAATCCTAACTACTAAGACAAGACTCCAAAGAAAAGGTTGTGAAAAAATATACAAAGGGCAAATGAGACAAATATAGAAAGCGTATGAATCAAGGAGAGGGGGTGAGGCGCACTCTGCTAGATTGTACCCTGGTCTTCACATTCATCGGCACACATATGTGCAAATATCTGTGCACACGTGCAGAAACATTTCCCAGATTCTACTACACGTTTGTCTCCCCAAGAGGTACTTCCTGAGGCCTGAGAACACCCCTCCTCACTCCTTGCTAGCTCTGGCTGGGTTCTAGGGTTTGCTGGGGATCTACATGTAAGACTTGTCTTTTCATGCCTCAGTCTGTGTTTAGACCCCCTCACTCTCCCAGCCTTTGCTCAGTGGCATTAAACAGTCAGCTACACATCACAGCAGTCTCATCTCCCTGGGAGCTTGAGTCAAACATTTGCTTTCTCTGTTCGTTCCTTTATAGTCTGGCACCATGCAGACGCTCTGAACCATCACCCCTCGTGCCAACACAGCAAAGAGCGGATGAGAAGTCGGCAAATTCGACATCAAGCTGCCTGGCTCTGAAATACGCTCCAGCTGGGTCTCAAATGCGTTTAATATCTCGGCCTGTCGCTATAATGGCCAGCTCTGCATTTTAAAGACTAGGAAACGGGTTCTGATTCACGGAGCCTGGGGCTTTGTAACCACTGGGATGAGAATCGAGAATCGATCGGCTTCAAAGGGAACGAGAAAGTGAGCTGTGAAGGATGGCGGAGTGCACGGATGCTGTGTGGCGGCCGCAAGCGATGTGAGGTCACTTCTTCTCGGTGATGGAGGCAGAGGCCTCTGAGGGCCTTGCTGCTGATCTATGCCGTGTGTTTAAGGGTTCACTGCATTTCCGAAATACACTGAGATTTGGAAATTAAGCATTCCTTGGTTGGTGTATACTTCAGGAAGAGAAGATTAAGGAGGAGGAGGAAGAGGGAGAAAAGGAGGAAGAGGAGGGAGAAAAGGAGGAAGAGGAGAAGGGTGAGGAGGAAGAGACAGAAGAAAAAGAGAAGGATGGTGAGGAAGAGGAGGAGGAGAAGGAGGAGGGTGAGAGAAAGAGGAGGGAAAGGAGGAAGAGGGTGAGAAGGATTCCCAGAATGAAGAGTCCAACTAAGTCCTGACAGAAGCTGGTACTGCAAGTGAAGCATCATGCAGCCTTGAAGGTCACACGTAGTCATTTTGCACGCTGCCCAGATCCGAGCCTAGACGTCACCCCAAGGTCTCCCCCTGGCCTGGAACTCACCAAGTGGACTAGCCAAGTTGGCCAGCAAGCCCCAGGCATCTTCTCATCTCTGCCCCCCTCAGTGCTGGGTTCAGGATGGTTCATGCACCATCATACTGGATTGACAAGGTTCTGGGGATCGAACTCGGCTCTCACGCTTGCAAAGCAAGCGCCTTACAGAATGACCTAGCTACCTGGCAGCTGCTGAGTGGCAAAATTTGAAGCAGCATGTCAGCATGCCCACGGACATGCCATTAATGACAGGCCTTTGATGGAGGTAGCCTTGATTCACCCTTAAGGACCAGTCCGCTACATGAATCATCTCCATGCTAGGCTCCAGGCAGTAAGGTTGGAAAACAGTGCCAGCTGGGGGTGCATCTACACAGGCAGTGATGGTCAAGCCCTCAGGGTTTGAGGTCCTCAGGGCATCCCTTGCTGGTGAGACTACATAGCACCTCTTGGCAGAACATACCACAGGGGTATCCTTGTCTCTGGTGGTATTTATGTGCTTGGCATGTTACACCTTCAGAACATGGGTGTGATGGTTGTTAGGCAAGCATTTTCAATAGCTATCTACTAAGACCCTTAAATATAAAAGTCCCCTGGCCACTTCGAACCACACACACATCTTCATGCTTTCTTCTTATAATCGTAACTCTGTATTTCTTCTTTAAAGACAAAACTCTAATTTCCCATACCCAAGTAAGCTGTTTTAGACAACGTTTTTTTTTTTTCAAGAGAGTTATTTATTTATTTTGGTTTCTTTGAGACAGGGTTCCTCTGTGAAGCCCTGGTTGTCCTAGAACTGGCTCCATAGACCAGGCTAGCCTCAAACTTACAGAGATTCCCCCCTGCCTCTGCCTCCTGAGTGCTAGGATTAAGTGCATGCACCAACACCACCTGGCCCTCAAGGATTTATTCTGAAGTGTAGGCATGTGTGTCTGTGTGGGGTATGTGCACCTGGGTTCAGTTGCTTTTAAGAGGCCAGAAGAGGGCATCAGATCCCCCCCACTGGAGCTGGAATGACAGGTAGTTGTAAGCCACCTGATGTGAGTATTGAGAACCAAGTATAGTCCTCTGCAAGAACAGCAAACACTCTTAACCACTGAACTCTCTCTCAAGCCTTGTAGGTAAAACTTAACAGGGGGGGAAATGTCTATTTAACCCATGGTTTGCATCTGATACATAAAGAAAGAAGTTGGCCCTAAATGTGTGGGTGAGTTTGAGTGTGTAAGAAACAGGTGAAGTGGCAGAAAGAGAAAAAATAATGTGTGTGTGTGTGTGTGTGTGTGTGTGTGTGTGTGTTCCAGAGAACTCAGACCCGGGAAGAGGTCGTCTGGCCAGAGAAGTACACAGAAGAACATGTTGACGTGTCCTCTGGGGTACAGAATGCAGGACAATCAGCTACTGTCAGATGGACATAATTCTGCAGCGAGCGGCTCTTGGGGGTGACTAAGTGGATCAGCCTAGGGTTCGGGGGTGAGCACTTGGCCTACATCCAAAGCATGAGCGATATTGTGATTTCCAATGCATCCTTCTGTTTACACAAAAGAGGATGGAGATGAGGGGGTCTCTCGGGGGCACTTGGAGGCAAGGAGAAAGCCATTTAGGGCGACTCATCTCCACCGGCAGAGAGAGGTGGGCCCCAGGCCAAGAGTTTAATTGCACTTATTTATATGGTTGCTTTCTATTTGTGGCAGCTGATGCTGGGCTTTTTGTTCGCCTATGACATCAAGTTTCCTCTTGAAATATATTTATTTAAGGAGGAAAATAAAAGTGGGTTGGCTTCAATGTAGGATACTAACTCAAGGAGACCGGGACTGGAGACTGTAGCAGACGTCACGAGGGATGGCTTCCTGTGGGGTCTCTGTTAATGGGAACAGCACAGTAATAAGATGGGTATCCAACTTTCTCTGGGGTGGTCAGAGTGGTGGGAAGAGAAGGCAAGTGACTACTTAGAGAGTCAGGGGACTCATTCCATGTCCTTGAGGGGGAAAGTGGGAGGCCATGCTGTTCTCTGTGACCCCACGATGGATCGTCAACTTTTTAAAAGGTCAGTGGCCACATTAGGAGTGCCACGCTCGAAGAGGACGGTGGTTAATAAGGGCAAGAGGTGCCAGGGGCGGATACAGCACTCTCCTTTCAGGATCAGTTTCTGAGAGGGCCAGTCTCACCTCAGTTGGAAAGAGCTCCTGGAAGCCGGGATGGATGTGATTGTCTCCACAACTTCAGATCAGGTGGACTCTGAGCCAGCCCTGGTCACAGGAGTCTGGGTGTAAATAAAAATGAGCCCCTACTCTTACTTGGTCAGACTTTCTCCCAACAGTAGGGGATAGCTTTGGCTCTGTCTTCCCTGACTGTAAATTATCTCAAAGGGACCTAAGAAGAGAACTGGGAAGCCTACACAGTCATGAGTTCACATGATCTGGCAGCCATGGAGTATATGAAAGTACCATCATAGACTTTGAGCGGGGGCCAGAACACAACTGGGAATCTTCAGTGTATCCCTTGGGAGATAGACCTCCAGGCTGAGCCCCAGCACTCATTTCTCTCTGCTTCCGGTCAAAGGAACGTGACTGATGGATTGTGTTCCCCAAAGAAACCTTTCTTTCTCTTAAGTGGCTTTTCTCCAGGTATTTTGTTACGGCGATGAGGAAACACTCTTACTCCCATGGTTCGACTCTCAAGAGGTCTTTGCTTACAGCGCCGCCTCCTGCAGATCACTGACAGCCGCCTCAGCCGTCCTCGTCACAGATCTGCTCCTGTACACAACACATCGCATGCAAGGGGAACCTAACTGATTTCGCTCCCCATCTGGGTTGGAAAGTCAATGGCTACCTAGTTATGAATTCGTTTCTCGACCTGTCTGCATGTCTTCCTTTTAGATTCTCCTCCGAAGGTTATATATAACACATGTGCAACACACATACACACACACACACACACACACACACACACACACACAAATACAGTGCCCTTAGAGACCAGAAGAGGGCGCCAGATCCCCTGTAGCTAGAGTTTCAGGTGGTTGTGATGCCTGACGTGGGTGCTGGGGACCAAACTCAGGTTGTCTAGAGAAGCAAACGACTGAGCTATCTCTTGAGCCACAGAGCGATAACTTTCTTACAGCTTCGTGTTTTGTTCATTTACCTGCACAGATCCCTCCTTTCCTCCCTCCTCGCTTACCCTCCTTCCACTGCTCCATTCCTCAGGAGCACCACTCAGCTTTTATACCACATACGTCTTCTCCCGCCCCTCCCCCTCCCCCCTCCCGGCTGTTGTATAAGTCCGATCCAGCCACGCTTTGGCTGTGACTTCATTTTTAGAATTGTTTCCCCAAGGTAAACATGTGCTGGGGAAGTGCCAGACCGCCATCCGTGTTCAAGAAAGATTAGAAAGGACTTGTGCGTGGAGATATACGTGGGAGAGAATCTTCCCAGGATGCACTGGCTCCACCAGTGGCCCTCTCTACTCCACTCTCTCATTCTTTGTAAAAGATGAGAAAGATTTTTCAGTGAACTGAGCCAAGCGGGTGGGACTGACTCCTTGCTCTCTCTGATTCTACCTGGCAAGATGGAGAACTGCTACCCAGGATAGGAACATCTGCCTCCTACCAGACCTGGGCTAGGAGAGGCCACACTGCTCTTGGCAGAAGAAGTGACACCTCCCAGCAAAAGGCTCCCCTCCAGCCAACCTCAACACAGATCTTTAAAATGTCAGTGTTCATCCATTCCTGTCTCCTCTAGCCACAGAAATGGTCACAGAGTCTGTCATTCTTTGAGAGACAAATCTTGCATGCATCCTCCCCAATGGGTCCCTGAGGCGGGCCGATCCAGAGAGACAGAAAAGAACGGCGTGTGTGTGTATACGCATGTGCATGTGTGAGGTTGTGAGGGTGTGCAGTGTTTAGTGAGGGCTGAGTGTCACTTTGGGAAGGGAGAAGGCTAGAGATGGATGCGTCTGCAGTGATATGATTTTCCTCCACGCACTCTTAAGTGGGGTTAAAAATGTTAAGTTTTATATTACATATATTTTACCATAATAAAAATTTCCATTAACAAGGCACTCTCATTTATACAGGCCTGACAGAGGGCAAGGGGAGATTGTGTCCATTACAGCACTTTTTTGCTGAACAGTACAGAAAAGTCGCCCCAGACTGGATTAACTGAGCGTGAGCCGTGGCTTCTGACCAAATCAGGAGGCTGAAAGGCAGGCGAACTCAGAGATGGAGAGGTGGAGGGCCTGACGAAGCCAATCGAATTCTTCAAGTTTCCGTCCCACCCTGCCTACAACAGACCTCTCTCCCCAGGATTGTCTGGTTTAGGCTAAAAGTTGCCCCCAACCGCTCTAACCATCACGAGTGCTCATGTACACCTATGGCTTTTAGGGCCGAAGGGCAGCCTTGGGTACCATAGGCCAGACGAACGAACGAACTGGCCAGTAAGCTCCAGGGAGCCTGGCTACAGGTCTAAGAACAGTTTTGCTTTTCTGATTGGGAGAAGCAGCTGTAACAGGCCGGTCCCTGGGGTCTTAAGCCACGCCCCCTTCTCTCTTGGAACTTGGGTATGCTCACTGCCGTCTGTATGAGAGAAGTCACGTACTAAAGAGGGCTGAGCAAAAAGAAGACAGGAGTCTGGGTCCTTGATGGCTTCTCAGGGCCACCAAGTCAACCTCAGCCCAGCCTCTGCCTTCTGTGTGTTCTAGATCGGATCAAGGGAAGCCTGTCCCTTTAAGGCACTGTAATCTGGTTTCTGTGAAATCAGCCAGGACTTCAATTAGGGCAGCAAACACAGAAAACAGGTATAAAGATGAGAAAAATCAACCTAATTCTGGCACAGGGTCTAGCTCCAGCCCGTCACAACAAGATTGGTGAAGGTCCTCAAACACGCTCCGGTGTTGTTAGCTATTTGGAAAGGAAGCTGACATCAGAACTCACACTCTGCATGAGTGGGAGCCAGGGCAATGTCAGAAAGTGGCCGGCTCTTTGTTTGACATGACTGTGAGCCTGTGATGTGCGTGTGCCTGGGTTTAGGGTACCATCATTCTTCACTTCTTTCCTTCTCTATCTCCCCCTACTTTTCGGGGGGGAGGAGGAGTTGGCGTTTGGGAGCTTTACAACAAGAAACTAACCCACCCCAGTAGCAGATGCTGGGTAATTCATACTCTTTTGTGTTTCCCCCTTTTAAATGCAGTCACAGTAGAACCTCCGTCTCCCTTCCCACTTCTCACGTGGGCAAGATGATCAGAAAAGGACATCAAAGCTGATCAAAGAGACAGCAGAGCAGAAAAACGCTCACCCCAGGACTCCTCGGGCCGGGAGACTCCATCACATCTGAAGTTGGTTTTTGATTTTATTGAATGCCTCTCTCCGCTCCTCCCCCTTCTTTTATGATTTTGGCAACAGCGGTAATACAATCAAGGCTCAGTCAAGGCAGCTGTGTAAGCAACCCCCCCCCCCCATTTAACTGGAGACAATGAAAAATTAATCTGAGCCCAGCGCAAATAAGTTTCTACGGAGACAATGAAACCCTCAGACTTTATCCTTCCTCCTCTGCAGATGTTTGCCAACCCTCTTTATCTACCTGACTGTCAGCTGGGTTTTACAGCCCCGCTCCATGCACCGCACCTAGGGGGAGCTGCCTTCCTGCCATCTGGCTAACAAACGGTCTCTGGTATAAATGAAGATAGATCACTTGTTCTTCCTTCCTCTAACTCGCTCCCGCTTCACTCCCAGCACAGCAAATCTCTGCCTGATGCTTTCAAAGTGCGGTCTACAGAGCACTTCACTGCGGTCAGTGTGGGGAGAGCCCTCTCTGCTGGGCCGTGGACTAGCTGCTCAGTGGTTTTAACCTGTGGTTTTCTAAGGGATGGTCTAAAGAACACACTTGCATCTGTTGTAGTAGATGAACAATGAAGAATTGCTTCTGAGTGCCCACGAGAAACTCGCCCTGTCAATCAAGTCACACCCAGCCCCCTCTTTCCTCTCTGAGGAGATTCATCATTGCCCCTTTCTTTCCACACCACAGTCAGCATCTCAGGGCCACTCACGGTGATAACTACAGGCTGTGTCCAAAACCAGCTCCTCTGTCTGGAATGTTCTACCCACAGAGCCAAGCGCACATCACTGGTTCCAAAAGAACTTGGACCAACTGCCAGAATGGAATCCAGATGCTTCTCCCATTCCTGCTTCCATGTCCCTCGTTACCATCATGGAGGGCATATGTGCTCCTGCTCCTTCTCATCTCTAGCCCCTGAGATGTGTTAGAGAAGGCTTGGTGCACACAGCCACACACCACTCAGAAGGGACGGCCAGGCACAGGGAAGTGTCTCAATACACATTCACCCGGTGAATGAGGAAGATACAAGACTGCAGGAACGCACCCTTGGATGCAGTTCCCTCTGCTCCCAGCTCAACCGTCTGTTTTCAGGGCTGGCTGCCTCAGGTTCCCAAAGATACGGGGGTGCTCCGAGCTTGCAGCTGGAAGAACAGGCTGTGCGCGTGTGGGTGAGGAGAGACAGAGCTGATCTTTGTGTTTCCTAAATACTCATCAAGCTGGACTGGATTGCGAGAGGGGTGCAGCAGCCTAGATCCTCCCATCCCCCACCCCACCCCCGTTTCTAAGAGGGTGGTCCTAGAAGCAACCCTAACAGCTCCAGGTTGGAGAGACAGCTCAGCAGCACCTCCTGTGCTAGTGCACTTCCTGGGTTCGGTTGCCAGCACTCATGTATGCAGCTCACAACTGCCTGTCATTCACTCCCAGGGAGATCTTCCTCTGGCCTCCATGGGTACTGGCACACAGGTATCATATATATATACCAAGCAAATGAGAGGCTGGAGAGATGATTGGATGGTGATGAACACGGAGTCCTCATCCACAGGACCTGGGTTCGATTTCCAGCACCCACATGGCAGCTCTCAACTACCCATGACTCTGGTTCTGACACGCTTATCCAGCCTGCAAAGGCATGATGCACAAATGTGGTTTGTGCAACATGCAAGCAAAACACTCATAAATCTGAAATAAATAGAAGTAAGTTAAATACAAACAAGCGAACACTGCCAACCCTAACACTGAATTCTAATATATACACTCTCCCCAGGTTACCTAAAGAACCACACTCATTGAAGCCCTCGGCCTGGATGCAAAACCTGGCCACTAACCCATAACCTTGATATGGAGCCCTGAGCCCTAACCCTGATCCTTAACTGTAATCTAAACCCTAATCCCTAACAATAAGCCTAAAATTAATACCTAATCTTAGTCCAGCCTCTAACCCTACCCCAATTTCACCCAACCTTAACCCTAATCCCTAAACGTAATCTAAATCCAAATCCCTAATCATAATTTGAACCTAATCATTTACAATAATCCTAAAATTCATACTTAACACTACTCCAGCCTCTAACCCTATCCCAACTTCACCTCAACTTTAACCCTAATCCTAAGCCCAACTATAACCCCAGGCCCTAACTTTAGCCTTAACTCTAACACTAATTCTTAAACCTTAACCCAAGTCCTAACCCTAACCAAAACACAGCCCCAATTCCGCCTTGCACCTCCAACCCCAACTCCACCTCCAACTCCAGCCCAATCTCTAACCATAACCCTAACGCTAACCCCTCAGCGACATAAAGACTTCGATGTTTCTGGTGCTCTTCAAACCACTTTGCATCTTTTGCTGCATTTCTGTATACCCAGGACTCCTAGTCTCCATCCATAGATAAGAGAAGCTAGACAAGAGAAGCCAGCAAGCCACCAGAGTTCCTCAGGAGGCAGGGATGCTGGGGTCTGCACACTGGCAGGCTGGCTTCTGAGCACAAGGGGCGAGGACCTGGATGTACGGCTGTTCCCCTCCTATTCCTGGCTAGGAGAGTCCACCACAGAAAACAACCTTAAGTGAAATCAACTGCCTCTTGCAACTCACCCCAGGGTATCCTGGAAGTGTCATCTTACTTTGGGACCTGCCAGGCTGAGAAGAACAAACACACCGCTGAAGCCCGGGTCACCTCCAATGGCGCAGCTGGCAGTGACACCGGGCTAAAAATATCACACGTTTTGGGGACTAAAAGAAACAATTGGTATATTTAAACAAAACGGACCACGAAAGATGCTTAATGGGTCACGAAGTTCCTTAGGGGGAAGCACACACAAAGCCAAATAAGTTGCCAGACATACGTGCAGAAAACATCAATTATCTTTCTCTGGAGTTGACTCTCGGTTTCTGTCGACGGAATCTTCCACAGGGTCCTTCTTTAAGCTAAAAATTCCAAGGAGCCAGAAGTTCAGAGAAGCTTTGAAAAATTTTTAATCATTCAGATTATATTCTCGACTTGGACGCTTGTGTTGTGTTTGTAGGGTCTAATCGTGGCAGAAAATGCACCTTTTTGGGTTTTACAAAGAGGGATCTCCCAAAGAGACTACAGTGTCTCGGGTCTTGGGAGTATAGAGGACACCACCAGCTGCCTCTAACCGGCTGGTTGCTTGTGGGCAAGCCCCCTTCAGGATCCTTGCTTCCTACTTTCTCCACCACTCCGCTCCTGTCTCAGGGGTTTACTGAGATGACTCAGCAAGGAGACATCTATAGAGAAACACTTTACAAGTTGTAACATTCCATAAAGATACGAGGGCTTTTTTCTTTTTTTTTCTTTTTCTTTTCCTTTTTGGCCTGCATAATGTATATGTATGTTTGCCATGTGCATGCAATGCCTGTATGGGCCAGAAGAGGGCGACAAATCCCCTAGAACTGGAGTTAGGGCTGGTTATGAGCTACCATGAGAAATCTGGGACTAGATCCCAAACCCTCCAGAAGAGCAGCAAGTGCTCTTAACTGCTGAGCCATCACTCCAGCCCCCAAGACACGAGGGATTTTTATGCCTCACATCTGCCTGCCTTTATTTGGAGTTTTCCACAACAAAGCGTTTGTGCCAGCCATCCCGGTGTGCCTAAGCCTACCTGGGGAGTTTGTATTGCTGTATACCTAGTACTTGTCTCCTTTCTCCAGGTCTCTCCAAGGCTGAGAGCATGGTGCCCGGAAGGGGCTGGGACCTTCTAGGAAGGTCAAGGGGGAAGGAATCCGTCTCCAGGATGTCACTGTTGTTGAAGGGAATCCACCCCTCACGGCTGTTGGACTGGTTCGTTCAGCTCTTCCTGTGCTGTTGGCTACAGACCGTCTACTTTTTGCCAGGGTGGCTGTGCCAACGTGCAAGCCAGGAAGACAATGGGTTTCGAGCAACACATAAGCACAGTCTTTGTTGCCTAATCACAGAGACGATGCATGCAGAAACACTGATTAAAAGCAAGCTACCGGCTCAGCTCACAAGGACGAGGGTAGATTACATAAGGCCAGGGACCCAGGTGGGAGGATGGGGGGGGGGCAAACCCTGGCTTTCCTAATTGCACTTTGACTACTGGCCAAGCATTTGAACACGCCAATCATTTGCTCTTGACAGCAACCTCAGGGAGTGGGGAAAACAATACCTCTCTCTTAAGAGGCAAAGAAACTGAAGCTACGAGAAATGCATATGACAAACTTAACATTGTGGGTTCTATCTCAACCACCCAACTTTGCTTAAACTTTTGATTTTTTTTAAAAAATGTATTTATTTTTTGTGTATGAGTGTTTTCCCTGCATGTATGTATGTATGCATGTATGTATGTATGTATGTGAGCCGTGTGCATGCAGTATCCATAGAAGATGGTGTCAGATCTCCTAGAGCTGCAGCTGTAGATAGCATTAGTCTCCATGTGGATGGTGGAAATCGAACCTGAGTCCTCTCTGCAAGAAGGTGTTCTTAACCACCGAGTCATTTCTCTAGCCCCACACTGTTTTCTTATGAGACTTAGGGCCCCAGGGCTCAGGAATGATGAGAACTGGGCCTTTGATGACGAGACTGGAGTCCCTATGGAGAAGAAGCCCTTCATAGCTGTCAGTCGGGGTGGATGCTGCCGGAAAGGCAGCCAAACAACTCTAAGAGAACTGCTTGCTTTCAATACTGGTGTTGGGGGTGGGGGGGGCAGGGTCTCCCTATGTAGCCCAGGCTGGTGCAAACCTCAAGATCCTCTTGCCTCTGCCTCCTCATTGTTGCGATTATGGGTATGGGATACAGATTGCTTTGTTTAGTCAGACAGGTGCGATGCCTGGCCTTTGATCTTCCAGCCTCCAGCAATGAGAAACGAAAGTCTGTTTATCCAGCAGCTCCGTGGAAGGTATCAGGAAATGTAACAGCCACTGAGCCTCTTCTACGAATATCCAGGACTCAGTGTTCCACTTTATTTTTTTGTCTATAAATATTTTATCTTATTTCCCTCATTTTATTAGCTTCTGGAGAATTTTATACAATGTATTTTGATCACATTCATGCCTCTTCTCAATTCCTTCCATAGTCACTCCCTGCTTCCCTACCCACCTAACTTCGTGTCATTAAAAAAAAAAATCATTGATACGATACATGCTACCCACCTACTCTAGCCTACGTGGTCTTCACTGGAGTACGGCCAACCTACCAGGGACCTGTATCCTTAAAGAAAACCAACCTGCATTCTCCCAGTAACCATCAAGTGCCAACAGCTCCTCAGCTAGCAGTGGGAGTTTGTGCTGCCTCTCTGCTCCACGCTGGGATTTTAAGGAATCTCCCACCACAGGAATAACACGCCCATTTGATAGAATGTGCGATGGTTAATATTGACTGTCAATTTGACCGAATCTACGCGCACCCAGAGGTCAATCTTTGGTCTATGGTCTGTGGATTTACCTTGCCTTGCCTGGAGATGGCAGCCCTGCCCATGTGACCACCTTAACCCTGCCCATGTGACCACCTTAGCCCTGCCCATGTGACCACCTTAACCCTGCCCATGTGACCACCTTAGCCTTGCCCATGTGACCACCTTAGTCCTGCCCATGTGACTACCTTAGCCTTGCCCATGTGACCACCTTAGCCCTACCCATGTGACCACCTTAGCCCTGCCCATGTGACCATCTTAGCCCTGCCCCTGCCACCACAGTGAGAGCTTCCCTCACCATCATCATGACACCGTGGCTTCCCTACCGTGACGCGACGGACTTTTGCCCACTGGGAGCCAGAACCAACCTTCACTGCAGTTGCTTCTGCTGGGTGTTTTGTCATAGCAATGAGTTAAGTAACCACTACGAACAGGGACCATGGGGGAGTTAATAGTGACCATTCTTAAGATCACGGAGAGACAGAATCTTGCTCTATTGGACCTCCTCTTTGGCCCAGAAAGGACACGCCAGGAAAGCAGGGGCGTTGCTCTGTAAAGAGAGGAGGTCTGGGGATTACACAGCCGTTCCTGTCATTAGTACCAGGAACACAGACAAACTCTTGGCCCCAGTATCATGACTGTCGCTGTCACACAAGCTCCTCTAGTGCTGGCCAGTACTGCTGGGACAAGGGCCTGAAACTTCTGGAAGAATTCATCTGCTCTTTGCAGAGGAGCCCTCACCGTGGTATGCATTTACATACGTGTGTACGGTTTGTTAGTTTCTGCCTCGGTGTGGTGGCAAGGGCACGTCAGACATACAGTTGAGATCAAGGATCACACTTCATCACCGTTCTACCTTATTCCCTGAGGCGAGGTCTATCAATCAAACCCAGAGCTCACTGATATGACCAGTCTTGCTCTGGGGACCTTCTTCCCCTGTTTCTACCTTCTGAGGTTGGAATTAGAGGTAGCCTGCCACACTCACCCACTCAGCATGTACATGGGTGTTTTGGAGAATCATAACTCTGGTCCTCATATTTGTAAAGCAAGCATTTTAACTGATGAGCCATCTTCCTCTAGCCCCCTACTGACATTTTACTGGTCGGGCCTCGGTGGACTCCCTAGATTCCAATCTATCCGTCGATTCCTGGAGATTCTCCGCCTCACAGGGCCCACCTTCAACATTCAGACTCATTATTAGAGCCCTGCTTGTGGAAGACACCCGTAGCTGCTTCTCCTTTGTACTGTATTCTTGATGGCGTGGGCCGTAACAATCAAAGATCAAAGCTGACATCTCCCACCCTCTCTCGCAGTGAGGTGTGTGGCCATGGGCAGGTTCTGCTCACGGGAAATGATAGGTGTAGATTCAATGTCCCTTTCGAAGAGGAGGCAGGTTTTCTGCTTCACCATGGTTAATGCCAGCGGCTGGAGAAAGTTCTCAGTGAGGGGTAAGCCGTTGTGGGTATAAGTGGGTGTAGCTACACTTTGTGGGGATGGAACAAAGTAGGAGTCTGAGAGAGCACAGGGGCGGGGGAAGGCTTGTCCTGTCTATCACAGAAACATCCCTTTTTACTAATAAAAGAAGCCACCTCTGTCTATATAGTGAGCACCTTGGTCCCCGATTGCTGCCTCCCTGTGAGGAGGGTAAGAATACATACTCCAGCACCCCACAAAGGACTTGCCTTTATCCTTACTTAAGCACCAGCGCATCCTCCCAGGGTAGAAAATTAAGGACATGATGGATGAGTTGTCTCTGCCATTTAGCTGGCCTAATTTATACACTGCTGGTGAGAAAATGCTGCACTCGAGACAGAACAAGTGTGGAATAGTAAGGACCACTTATGAAGAATTAATGTGATCCTGGGAACAAAAGGGAGAGTTCCCGGAGAAAGGCAAGGATGGCTTTGCAATCAACTGTGTTACTCTGTCTTTGAGAAGGGTGTGAGGTCTGCCAGACCTGACCGAAACAAAGTTACTTAAATAACCTCTCTGCGGGGGGGGGGGGGTGGGGGGGGGGGGGGGGGGGGGCGGGGGTGGGGGGTGGGGAGTGTGTCTTACCACACTGCTTTTATTGTTTCTTTTGACTGTGTTGTTAGCTTTTCTTCTGAACAAAGATTCCGAGAGCTTTTACCACCTTAGGGAGTCTGGGGGGGTGTCACTTCAGAAGGCTTGGCATGAGGTGGCAGAGCACTCAGGGTGCATGGTGATTGGAGTTATCCTGAGGTCTCTGATCTATGGTGACTAGACTCTGAGGAGTATAGAGACCAGAAGATCTTATATACACAGCAGTGTCTAAGTGGCCACTCCTTGTCTTCCTCATTTCCCAAGCTAGACATTTGCCAACGAGATTCTGTACGTAAGCGCGACGGTGCCACCACCCGGCTGGTGACATTTTAAACGTTAGGATGCAGTGGCCTCCCCGCCTCTGCCTGGCCAGCCCTGATCTTTGGTTGCTGTTGTTACCTTGGATCGTGTCAACAGAGACACCCCTGTTCCCTTCCTGTCGTGGATCCTGTGTGTTAGAGCACAGGACACACCTTACTGGCTCCCGAGCACAAGAAGGCGGAAGTCTAGCTGCCAAGGGCAGGGCGGGGAGGGGGGGGGGAGTCAAACCACACTGGATTTGTAGCACAGAACAGATTCTCTTTAATTCATACCACTTTAAAACAAGGCATTGCTTGCAAGCAATTGACCCGGATTTAAGTAATACCCTCCTTTATTGGACTTAATAACACACAGCCCTTCTCTAGTGGACTTCCTTCTCAAATCACCTTCTGTCTTTCTGGAGACCGATCAATGTCTCGAGAGTGAGTGTGCATGCCGGTCGCATGAGCTTCGATATCCCTAGGGCTTGCCAGACACTCCATCAGGATTTGATAAATGAACGTGGCTGTAAAGATTCCAGCCTCGCTTTGAAATTTTCATAAAAAAGTGAAGTGTCCCAAGAAGGCACTTTCCTATGAGGAGCTAGCATGTTCAAAACCAACATATGAAGACTCTTTAGGGTCTGAGGTTTGGGGAAGCAGCTACATCCTGCAGGCATCTGAATCTGCAGGGGTGGGGGGCAACCTTGCAGAGAGATGAGAATGGCTGAGATCTGTACATCCCCGTGACCGGCAAGTTCAAGGCTGACAAAGCCCCATGTGGCTTTTGCCACCTGGAATAATATTTTAATAACTTGTCTGAATGTCCTACAGAGTCCAGTGGATCCATAACTTCAAACTAAAGTCTGGGAGTGATAGCTCAGCCTATAAAGTGCTTTGTGTGCAATTATGGGGACCTGAGTTCAACCCACCCAGAAGTGAGTAAAACCAACCAACCAACCAACCAACCAACCAACCAACCAACCTAAAAGACTAGGCTCGCCAGTGTGCTTTTGTAGTCTCGGTCCTGGGGAAGCAGAGATGAGAGAGCAAAATCTAGAGCTGAGCAGCTACTGAGACTCTGCCAAGAGTTAAGAACCATCTTGGGGACCGGGAGACAGTTCTTTGTGTGTACAAGCACTAGCTGAGCAAGTCTGATGGGGGCAGATGGAGGCGAGTCTGATGGGGGCGGATGGCCCCATGTTGGGAGACTCTGAAACTTTCAGGAGGCGGGGCTTAGGTAGGTTACCAGGAAGCTCTTTTCTACAGTTAATTATAGATGAGAAATGAGTCTGATGGCTTGAGAACTTGACACACGTCAGCTCAGGGCAGATGCTGAGAGGGACCAACTTAATACCTTATCAGTGTGCACAGGGAACCACTTGCCACACCGAGTCAGGCACGGAAAGAATGAACATTCCATTCTAGCCACGGGGCTTGGGCCCAGCGAGGCAAAGTGCTTGGGCCCTTGGTGTAAGAAGACAGGCCCAAGATAGTATCTCTTCCTGAGGGAGTGGGAGAAGCACTTAGAATAAGATAGAGGTGGGGAGGCATTAAAACAGACACGCCAACCATGAGCATTAATTTGACTCCGGCAAGTCCGTAACCTCAAGTTCCCAGAGTCTCGGGTATATGTTGCTGTGCCACAACAACCCTCCCCACACATTCTAGTAGAATAAAACTAAAAGCGATCATTTCATCGTCTCACGGTTTCAGTGAATTAGACGCTCTAGAAAGGTGTGTCTGGGTTGTCTTGGATTGGGGAAATCTCCTCCTACCCCCCCAAGGCACTGTACGCTCAGACAAGGGGCTGAGGTAATGAGGGGGAAGCTAGCGGTTGTCACCTTTCCCTTTATGAAGCTCAGGAATCCTCCCTGGAGTCGGCCCATAATGTCTGGCTGGACTTCCTCCCCACACAGCAGCCGCACAATCATCAGACTGCTTAGAGGTGGGCTTTTAAATTCTTTTCTGGCCCAGGGACAGAAGTCATACAGTGTCACTTCTGTTGAGGAATATTAGCCAATCAGAAAGCTCACCTGGGTTCCAATGGGAGGGGACCAGACCCAGCCTCCCAATAAGGAGGGAGAAGAAAGGTGTGTGAGCTGGCAACAGGGACAGTGTATACTTCACAAAAATGCAGCCAGTCCATGGCCTTGAAGTCACAATGAGGCTGAGGATGATGGATCTCTGACCTCCCAGCCTCCACTCTCCAAGTGCTGAGCTCATAGGCATGTGCCATAATGCCCTGTTTATGTGTGGCGTATGCTAGGTGAGCTCTCTGCCAAGGGAGTCACACTCTCAAGCCTGTCATCTGGAAGCAGGTTATGCTAACATTCCTTGTGCACAGGCGACTGTGAGCGTGGGCCAGGCTTCCCACATAGTGGGTTCTACAGGGGCCCAGGCCATGGGCAGTGCCTTCTGTCCCTAATATCTCTGTCGAAGCATCCAATTTAGTGAAGGAAATCAATTTCCTTTACTGTAGCAAGATTCGACTAAACGATGAACCATGGGGTTTGCACAGCACCAACCTTTGAGAAATCCCTGTGACCCACTTCGGATATCAGACATTAGTGTGAGATGCTGACTGTACTATGAAATCCCATGCAGTGAGGAGGTGCCCTTGGTGGGCCCATGTCAGGGTGTGCCTCTGAGAAATGACGCCACGCAACAGACCTGGGGGAGGGGAGAGAAGTGAGAGCCCGGGGGAGGGACCGAGGCAGACAAGTGGACATGTAGACAGACAGACAGACAGATAGACAGACAGATACATAGACAGGGGCAGAGTCGTGAGGGCAGAGAGAGGGAGCAGAGAACAGATAGAGGGGATTCTGGGAACAGAGAGAGAGAGAAAAGAAAGAGAGAGAGAAAGACAAGAGACGGAGAGAAACAGAAAGAAACAGAGAGAGACAGACATATAGTTACACACACCACACACACACACACACACACACACACACACACACACAGAGCCCCAGCTACTCAGGTTCTCCTATGGGCAGCACACACCAGTTGCAACTGTACTGTGCCGTGTGGCTTTGGCAGGCCATGACATAAGCAGTTGCCAGGCCCCTGAGAGCAAGTCAGTGGAAGCACCCGTCTGTTAATAGACTGGCCCTCCAGAAACTACAACTCTTTCATGTCTTTCACTTCCCCCAGGTCCCACACTCAGGTGTCTCTAGCAAATCCTCTTAAGAGATTTCCTCTCTACAAATGACAGAGCACGTCCAACGGCCTCCAGCACCTAAGCCTTCCACACTGTGCCAAACATGCCCAGAGTCTAGGAAACTGATGGTCTAAAGTAACGGTTCAAGGAGGAGGGAGAGAAGATCATAGCAAACAGTGCACAGCTTTGTACATCCACTCATGCACCTGTTTTGAAGGTCCACATGAGCCTGCTATACACTTGGAGTGGCAAGGGGTGGGGCACACCTCTTTCTCTGAGAGCCCAGGAGGCAAACACATGCCACTGAGACAGAGATTTTAATATGGTTGTTTTCTGTCTCTGAGAGAAGACTTGGGGTGGGCAACTTCCCTCTGGAAAAAGGGGATTATCTTACTATATCATTCCCTAAGCTGCTATTTACAGTAAGCAGCCCTGAGCTCGCTCATCCTCCAGCATCCTTCAAAAAACAAATAACCTCCTACAGCAGCTCTAAGGCAGGCAATTGAGACCACTTAGATGAATGCTAATGGGTATTTTACTTACCATTTTCAATGATTTTTGCTTTCTGAAAAGCCCTTCTCGTTTATTACCTGCCTGATTTACATCATTCTCCACCCCCCCACCCCCGCGCCCAGCATAGAGTCCCTGAAGCTTTATGCTCTTGGGTTAAGAGAACAGAGGTGCCAGCAGCAGCTGCTGCTGCTGCTGCTGCAGGAAGAGAGGAGAATGACATCAGCTTTGTGCTGGGTTCTATGGAGGGACATGAACCTCAGAAGGGTCTACCCATAAGATCACCCGATAGCTGGCCTGCCACTCAACAGGAGGAAGGGCCGGTAGGACAGAAGAGTATACTCCATCCCTGGTCCTGAGTGCCACTGTATTAGCCTATCAGTAAGTCTGCAGGTGGTTGGGGAAGAGGGAGCAGAGGTTCAGATGCATCTCGGCTTCTTCTGGAAATGAAGGGGCGTCTGTTTGATTGGTTCTGTTTAGAAAAGATCCTGTGGTGGAAAAAAAATGATGGTGGCCCAGCCTTTTGAAGCTGCTGGCCTCATTTTCTAAGTCCCTGGCTTGGAAAGAGGAAGTAGTCTTGTTCTAGGATGACTTTTCAAGGCAGTCTCTCTACCTGGAAGGTACAGATAATCAACTTCCTCAAGCAAACGGGGCTCTATCTCGGTAGGAGCCTGGCCGCCTTTGCAGAGGTTTTTACTAACTGTGGAACCATCTTCCTGTACGACGAGTCTTTTGTTGAACCGTCTGCACTGTGGTTTTAAAACAGCTAGCTGTTGGGTGTGTTGGTACTTAACCTGCAGCCCTCTTGGGAGGATAGGATAGGAGAAAAGTTTAAGGCCAGTGTGAGACCCACACAGTGAGCCCAAGCCAGTCTGGGCTATTTGACTAGATACTGGTTTTAAAAAAACAGAAGGAAGGTGCTCGCTTCGGCAGCACATATACTAAAATTGGAACGATACAGAGAAGATTAGCATGGCCCCTGC
>JADRCD010217084.1:0-27226 GCA_019843815.1 Montemys delectorum
GATATTTGGCTCTTCCTCTAGATAAAGAGGAGACAGATGTGGCCCATAGACAAATATCAGTTTGTAAAGGGAAAAAGAGATCCTGTGTTAGGATGAGTGTTTAATTTTGATTGGGCGTGTTAATTAGGTAAGCCAAAGGAAGCTTTTGATTGCTGAGCTTCAATACTTTGATAGCTGGACCTTCATAGTAAGCCTCAGGAAGAGGAACTAGCCAATAAGGAATAGCCTTTGGGGGCTAGCTTCAGGAATGTAATCTCTAGTGGTTTTTAGCAAGGCAGAGAGAATGGGGAAGGCCCACACCTGCCAGAGCTGTTTGCCACGCTGGTACCTACCTGCTAGAATCCTTCAGTTATTGCAAGTGTTCTTTCTGATACAAAATAGTTAAAATAGATAGACATAAGAAAATCAGTATTGTCTCTTAAGCTCGTGTCTCTCTTGCCCTATTGCTCCCCCTCTCTTCACGTGGCCATGGCCGGCCTCCACTTCTCTATTCTTCTCCCTTTCTACAATAAACACCTTAAAATCAAAAAAAAAAAAAAGAAAGAAAGAAAAAATCAGTATTAAAGAGAATTATCTGCCTAATGTGTACATAGTGTCACCTATCCTTTGAGATGCTATAGCTTCTCAAATGCTTTACTTACTTTGCGTGGATACACATACATGCTAAAATGTCCTGACATTTTTGAATTAACTAATTCAACTACTTGTTTTCTTCTACATGTGGGAAACCTAGTACATTAGTAAAAAGATCAAGAAGGGTTTGGCAGTGAGCAGTGATTTAGATTTGGTTTAATGATGACATCCAAGTGTGAGGTAAGATCAGGGTAAACGTTAACTTGTTCTCAACGCCCTCCTGTGTCATCCTTTGTTACTCTTAGAGAAGCTGTCCAGGAATCTAAAACTTTGCTTGCCCTTAGAATAATGGACATTTACTTACCTTGTACCATGTTACACATACATTAAAGCTTGGTGCTTCATTAAGTACCTTTTTCTTAAGCAGTGGCCATAAATAATACATACTTGATTTTTCATTCTTACAGAAAAAGAATGTTTGTCTACGTGTGTCCAGAATATGCAGCAATCGGATGACCTGTCTCCCCTCGAAATTGTTGAAATGTTTGCGGGACTTTCTTGTTTCCTCAAAGACTCCAGTGATGTTTCCCAAACACTTCTGGATGATTTTCGGATATGGCAAGGCTATAATTTTCTTTGTGACCTCTTGCTCAGGTAAACCCCACAACTTAAATTTCGGTGGAAACCGTGGGATAATCAGAAGAAATCAGTAAACACTTAATTGGTGCATGCTCGGGTGTCTTCTTGACTTTGCTCCCCTTTCATTTCTAGTTTCCTTCAGAAGACAGGAGGTGAGTTTTGAGTGAGCTGGTCAAATGCAGAACACATTGCTAAATATAGAGTTGGATGGGAGAGCAGATCGGCCTTTTACCCAGGAATGAGAGAAACAGCCAGAGAACAGTTAGCCTGGCTCGCAAGTGTGAACTCTTGCTGATTAATCAGTTTTCCTTTTCTTCATTTTATAATACTTGCTGGTGTGTGTGCATGTGCACGTGCATATAAGAGAGAGTTTAATTTTTTTACTTTTATTCAATTTTTGAGATTTCACTTATAAAACCTCTGAATCTGACTTCTTCTAGATTGGAACAAGGGAAAGAGGCGGAGTGCAGAGATGCCCTGAAGGACCTGGTGAGTCTGGTGACCTCTCTGACCACGTATGGGGTCAGTGAGCTGAAGCCAGCTGGTGTCACCACAGGGGCCCCGTTCCTGTTGCCTGGATTTGCAGTACCTCAGCCAGCAGGCAAAGGTGAGTTTTCAGCAGCTCTGTCGGTTCTGATTCTGAGCTCCCAGAAGTGCAGAAGGAAGGCATTTGCCCCCTGACAGTTACTTCTTTTGGGCATTACCACCTGAACGTGATTGTCATTTTCCTTAAAGTCCTTCTGTCCATGCCTAGCCTGCAGAAGGGTTTCCCCAGTCTTTAGGTTGAAAACACTGTTTAACATTAGTAAGTCAGGTGAGATTTGTGTTACATTCATTCATTTGAAGCACATTGTCATGGGGATCTACTTCCGTGGATGTTGGCCCCTGTGCTCTACATGTCTTTTGGGTGTGGGTGGAGGTCAGCACACTCATTCTCCACGCCTGCTGGGCACTTAGGGAAAGCACAGGAAGTGAGTGCTTGTATTTCAGGACTTGTTTGCTACCTAAGACAGAGAAGTTACATTGTTTCATTTAGGTCCTGTAGTAAGTTTTGTTACATTTCTCCTACATTTTTCTAGCATTTTGATCCTCTTGTACTGAGGCTCAAACTTCCTTATAGAAAAACATACTCAGGGCTGGAGAGAGGACTCAGTGGTTAAGAGCACTGAATGCTCTTCCCAAGGTCCTGAGTTCAATTCCCAGCAACCACATGGTGGCTCACAACCATCTTTAATGGGATCAGATGTGTGTGTCTGAAGACAGTGTACTCACATACATGAAATAAATAAAAAAAAAAAATTTTAAAAAAAAAAAAGAAAGAAAGAAAAATTTACTCCATAATTAAGGGCATATGATTCTGAGAGGAGCATAGTAGCAAATATCTACAGTCCCAGCAATGGGAGATGGAGGCAGGGGGAAGACAAACCCAGGGTTAATCTCAACTACACAGCATGTTTGAGGACAGCTTGGGTTACATAACAAATTAATGACATAAGAATGTCAAGAACTGATTGGCTTTTTTAAAAAAAAGATTAATTTTATGTATAAGAATACACTGTAGCTGTCTTCAGACACACCAGAAGAGGGCATCAGATCCCATTACAGATGGTTGTGAGCCACCATGTGGTTGCTGGGAATTAAACTCAGGATCTCTGAAAGAACAGTCAGTGCTCTTAACTACTGAGCCATCTCTCCAGCCCCTTGATTGGCTTTTTTAATGCATGATAGCCAGTCTTCAAAATTTAAATGTAGAACTCTCTAACAATAGTTCCTGATCTTTGACACTCATTAAATATTACTCAATAAGATTGTGATGAACCTGTGTAAAATTTAACTGAGCTGAAACACTAACATATGTAGTAGTTTAAATTTCACAATAAAGCCTACTTACTTTATGAAATCAACACTATTAGTAAATATGAGTAGGTGGAGAATGGAACTCACTACTGGGCGGGGCTGGGTGGGGCAGGGCGGGGCGGTGCCCTGCCTTCCTTCAGAGTACAGGCTGACCACTTAAAAGGTCCTCTGAAGTACATGTGGGCTCTCACACACTCAAAGTTCCATATTCTAGAACACATAGTCGTCTCTCCAAAATCTAATTTAAAAAACTTGAGTATTTCACCTAAATATGTCTGTGAGCTGAGAGAAAGATAGGTCTGCAGGAGCCAGCAAAATGACTTGCCAGGTAAAGCAAACTTGGCATGCAAGTGATCTGAGTTCATCCCCAGGACCCAGTCAAAGGTGGGAGGAGAGAATCTACTCCACAGAGTTGTCTGTAAAAGTAACTTTTATTCTCCTGATGCAATTGCCATCTCCATGCCTCCATCTGCTAACCTAGGCCTCATCCTGGAAGCCTCTAGTCTTGTGCAGTCTCATTTAGACCTAGGATGTTTTCAGCCTCTGAGACTTACTGCTGAATCAGCTAACCCTCCCTAGTTCTTTCTGAACTCTGGCTGGCTGGTCATCTCAGCTGTTCTGGCTCAAACTCCTCTCTAAGTTGATTAGTTCAATCTGGCTTCTCTCTTGGCCCCTCCTGAATTGCTCTGCTTGGCCTCATACTAACTCTGACAACCTGTTCTAATCTTCAGGCTCCTCATCCTGTGGCTCATTCTGTCTTCACCGTGACTAGCTTGTTCTCTCTCTCTGCAGACTGTCTGTAAAAGTCTCTGGGTAAAACCTGCCTCCTTCCTCCCTCTCTGCCCCACTCCCTTGTAAGAGGCTTGCCTTTCCTTTTTCTTCTTATGAGAGAGTTCAGCATAGTTTATTCTTCAGATCTTCCTGATTTGTCTGCCACTCAATTAGATATCACATTACAGGTTTTCCCAGTAAAGAACACAATTTTGGGGTTCACAGTGTGATCAAATATCCTGCAGCAATTATCCTTTGACACATTGTGGCTCAGTCAAGTGCAGGATCATGTACACTCCCGTGCATGCACATATGCACATACATGCACATACCAAGAACGATAGTATTAAATAGTGTAGCAGGAAGCATAGGTGTGCAAGAGTCTCTGTGGAATGCAGACTTGGAGGCATTCCCCAGGCATTAACCCAGAAGTTGTATATGGGTCATATGTCAATGGTTCTATTTCTTGTGTTTTGAAGAGCCATGTTGATTTCCATACAGCAGTCTCTGTCCCTCCCAGCACTGGCTGGCATTCTTCTTTCCCCACAAACATCAGCATTTGTTGCTGTTGATTGTCTTTTTTTTTTTGAAAGACAGGGTCTGACTGTGTACTCCTCCGTCCTGGAGCTTGCTTATATGGAGCATCCAGTCTCAAACTCACTGAGTTCTGTCCGCCTTCGCCTCCCAAGTGCTGGGCTCCCACACTTGACTCGTTGGTTTTTCAAAGAAATACAAATGACGAATAAATCAAATAAATATTTGAAGTGGTGTTCAACATTCTTAGCTATGTATTTGTATTTTGATTATCTGCCAAAGCTTGATTTTCAGCCAACTATAGATAGTAAATTGTATGTTCTCAAAAGAAATCAAATATGAGTGTGTTTTGTACTTCTCATCCCCAAAATATATTTGTATGTTATAAATGAAAACTGAACAAGTATATGCACTGAAAATTGGGGAACTTTAAATTTTTTTTTTTTTTAGAAATGTCCATGCTGTCTACTATTTCTGAGTGACTTTCTGACCCATATTGTACTTTTCTAGTTTGTGTTTACCTCCCTTTCTAAAATCTCGTTTAATGTGTAAAGATCAATGTTAATTTTGTCACTTTCATAAGTACTATATACTGCTAGTGATTGGGAGCCCAGGGACAGTTTTTATAGAAAAACACTGGTTTTACTGTACTTCAAATCCAACTTTCTGTATTAACTTCTTTATAATTATTATTATTAAATTTTCTTACAGGACCTATGTGAGAAGGTGTTTAATTGTTCCATTTGATGTGTTTGAAAATCATGTCTAAGGACAGCACTAGTGGCCATAGATTGTTTTAGCAAAATGTGTTTATGTTAAGAAATCCCAATTTTAGCTTGAACACTGAGCAAACTTTCAAGTTAGATTTTATGAAAATCCCTGTGTTGCCACCACGCAGGAGAAGGTGAAGGAGCATATGTCCCCCTTTTACACGTGGCCTGCTGTGTCAAAGCTTCCTCTCTTCTAACTGAGAGTGACCACTTCTCAGCCATGCTCAGTCTAGCATGTAGTAAAGTGTTTCCACAGTCAGGAGGCTAAATGTATGTGACACGTTTTCTTTCTCAAGCAGTGAGTTGTCAATATATGGTATTCTTAAAGTATTCATAATGATGCATCAAACGTTTGACTGGCTCTATTTACTTTTAAGTTATTTGAACTTGATGAAGAAAAATAAGGCCTTCCCTGAAAACAGGACATTGTCTTATTGTTGGATAGACAGTGACACTCACTGTGGGTTGACGCAAGCTCTTTACTGGGATTAAACATAGTGTAGCACCCACCTTGTCCCTGCTTTCTGTTTCAGGTCACAGTGTGAGAAACATCCAGGCTTTTGCGGTTCTTCAGAATGCATTTTTAAAAGCAAAGACCAATTTCCTTGCCCAGATCATCCTCGATGCCATCACGAACATTTACATGGCTGACAACGCTAATTACTTCATCCTGGAGTCTCAGCATACCCTGTCGCAGTTCGCAGAGAAGATCTTGAAACTCCCAGAAGTACAAAACAAATACTTTGAGATGCTGGAGTTTGTCGTTTTTAGCCTGAACTATATCCCTTGTAAAGAACTCATTAGCGTCAGCATCCTGTTAAAGTCCAGCTCTTCTTATCACTGTAGCATCATTGCCATGAAAACCCTTCTGAAGTTTACAAGGCACGACTACATATTTAAAGATGTCTTCAGGGAGGTGGGCCTGCTGGAGGTCATGGTAAACCTTCTGCATAAGTACACAGCCCTCCTGAAGGATCCAGCTCAGGCACTCAGTGAGCGAGGTAAACACTTCCCCAGTTAATGCCCGGTGTGTGTGGGAAGAGGGTCAGGGAGATGCTGGGGCTGCCATGTGTCTTTCATCTGTCTGTCTGTCGGTGTGAAAGAGCTCCTGTTGTCTGTGAATGTGATGCATTCCAGTGAGTATTTCCAGCATTAACTTTCTCTTCACCTTTTGCTAGGGGAACCTAGAATTATGTTACAGTAGTGGAATAGGGTTCAGAGTAAGGGCAAAGCATGCAGGGTCGCTATGACTTGTGTTTATTACTTTTTATCATTAAGTAAGATTAAATTAAACATGGGCATCTGAAAATATTTTTCATTAAATTTTGAGAGCAAATATGTCCTTTTAGGGATGCTTCATAAACATCATTGGATGCCTTTTTGATAAATATGATAAAGATTCTTCTATATCTAGCCGTTAGGAAGTTTTAAATGTGAGCTAATGCCTGTTGAATAGACAGTTCATAAGCAGCTTCCTTTTGTATTAGATAATTCTCTGCTTGGCCTCTCTGATTAGAATCCGTGAGAGGGATGGGTTTAACTGGGTTTGGCATTTTCTTTTTGAATATTTGTTACATAATTAACTCCTCCCACACTAAAATAAAAATCTGTTAACATCAATTTGAGCATATTTTGGGCAGGTGCTGGGCATGTGCTATTTTAAAGGGCTTATTATTAGCATATGTGATAGTGTTAAATGTTAAATGTTAAAGACACAATAAGAAGGCTTAATAATTCAAGTGAAACTGGACAGAAAACAATGCTTTTATGATTTGGATCTTTGAACCTGTTTTCTAGGGGACTCAAGAAACAATAGTTCAGTTGAAGACCAAAAACACTTGGCTCTGTTGGTGATGGAGGCCTTGACCGTCCTGCTTCAAGGGTCCAACACAAATGCAGGTGAGCAGAAGAGCCTCAGGCCAGAGCCCCCAAGTGGCTCTGCTTGTCCTGCTAAAGCTTCTGTCATTAAAGGGAAGCAGTCGTTCAGGAATGGTGCAGTTGTTTAGTAATGGTGCAGCCGTTCAAGACTGGTGCAGTCATTCAGGAATGGTACAATTGTTCAGTAACAGTGCAGTCGTTCAGAATGGTGCAGTCACTCAGTAATGGTGCAACCATTCAGTAATGGTGCAGCCGTTCAGGAATGGTACAGTCGTTCAGTAATGGTGCAGCTGTTCAGGAATGGTCCAGCCATTCAGTAATGGTGCAGTCATTCGGGAATGGTGCAGTCATTTTAGTAATGGTACAGTTGTCCAGTGTTGCAGGAAGTTTGCTAGCTGCTTTGTTCTCCCAGTGCTGCACACCTAAGAGCTCTCTGGATTCATGAAAGACAGGTTGGGCACCTTTATATCTCGCACTGCCAGCCCATCCTCCTGTCCAAGTGTCCCAGGCCCTATGTGGGAGTGGCCCTAAGGGATATTTACCTGATCTTACGTAGTTGGTTGACTTTCTCTCCTGCAGCTCTTAGGTCTCATCCCTCTGCCCTCGAGTCATGGTGATTCTCCCTCTTCCTCTTTTCCAGTTCCTAGCCTACACAAATCTAAAGGTTCCATCTCTCTCTCTCCACCCAGCCATTGGCCATTGGCTCTTTATTGGTCAGTCAAAAACCAATTGGGGACAAGGACCTTCAGCGTTTTACAAGCAAATATGGGAATTCCTATGTAATTTGGGAATCTATTAAATCAAGTCCCCAACAGTTCAGTAATGGTAGTCATTCCAGGAACAGTACACTTATTCAGTAATGGTACAGTTGTACCCTGAAAATGAGACACTTCGGCCTGTCTATACCTTCCCAGCAAGATCTGTAATGCTGTTACTGTCTTAAGGCATTTTATTGCTTTGTATAGTACTTTTTCTTTTAGACTTATATAGTATAGTATATTTATATAGTATAATATATTTTATAAAGTTATATTGTGTACTCTTTACAATTGCCTTATAAATCATCTCTAAAATACTTCTTTATAGCTGTGGCTCATAGATGTGATGCAACAAGATTTTAAACCTAGCACCTAGAAGGCAGAGACAGGCAGATCTCTGTGAGTTTAAGGTCAATCTGATCTACACAGACAATAATGACAGTGACTGTATCAGAGCACTAATTTTACATTAAATCTGTAGAAAGTGTCTGTGTATGCTTTCTGACATCCTACAGTGCAATATTCACATTGTAATATAAAACATAAAGTTATGTATGGCAGCTTTCCAAGCAGTTTTCTTGCATTACTGTTCCTACAGAAGCAGTTGAGTTTTAATTGGCCCGACTCACCCTAGATGCTCTAACTTAGACCTTTGACTCCTCCTCCAGGAATATTCCGAGAGTTTGGCGGTGCAAGGTGCGCCCACAATATAGTAAAATACCCGCAGTGCCGGCAGCATGCCCTGATGACCATCCAGCAACTGGTGCTCTCTCCCAATGGGGAGGATGATATGGGCACACTCCTGGGCCTCATGCACTCAGCCCCACCCACAGAGCTGCAGCTGAAGACCGACATCTTAAGGGTATGCGTGGCGTGGCAAATGTGTCTGCTTCCTTACTGACGACGTCTAGGGTCCCTTTGAAATCAAAGAGACCTTGCCCTCAGACCGGCCCTGTGTTTTATACACTATAACCTGAAGCACAGTTTGATTAGGCATCTGAATCATGAGTCTAGTGGGTGGAGGACAAGGTCAGGGCTAGATGGTCCACAGAATTGTGCTTTTAACTTCTGCAGTGTGAGTAATGTAGTTCTAATCAAAAGGGTCTTGATGGGCTTTCTCTAGAAACCTCCTTTTGCATTTAAATAACATCTGCCTAAGTCAGAAGTCATTAAAATTCTTATGCTTTCATTAACTTACTGATCCCTGATTTCTAAATACAATTTCCATCTTAAGCAAGTAACCACTTCCTTAGGGAAGTGTATGCTAACCTCTGTGTATAGTGGGCTGTTTCTCCAGGCCTGTGACAGTACAGTGTTCACAGTGCAGTCATTTCTTGTGTCCTTGTTTTTAAAGTTACACAAGGCATGTACTTGTTATATTTTGCCCTCGTGTCTTTAAAATAGTGATAGGTTTATGTGCCAACCACTTTACAAAACTCTCTCTCTCTCTGTGTGTGTGTGTGTGTGTGTGTGTGTGTGTGTAGAGGTCTAATTATCTCAGTCGTACTTACTGAAGACCATGACATAGACAGGCCAAGTAAGTACTATGACAATGCAGTTTATTGTTGGAGCCAGAGCTGGAATCCAAGCATCCTGACTCTGTGATCTGCATCCACTCCCTATCATAACTTTAAGATTTTTATAATGTTGAGATGTCTTAACATGAATTATAATTGCTAAGAATATAATTTACTAAACTTGACAACAAAGAAATGGTGTGGCTACCAAATACTTTTTTAAAATGGAAATTCTTAGCAAAAAACTAGAAGGAACAGACTAGGTGTTTTAGTAATATACACAAATTATATAGTTTCTTTTAAAATAACAAGTTTTAGTACATAGTGAAGTCTTTATCCTTGTTGAAGTGGTGTGTGTCAGATGGACATCTACATATAATATATTATAATATATGCAGTTATATCCTGTATTAGCAGATAACTTTTTTTGGATGGTTACATACAGTGTGTGGTGTAGTTTGATCCTGTATTAGCACATGGCCTTTCCCGTTCTCAGGCTTCCCTTAGAACCATGTAATATTTGAAGAAAATGGCCTCCTGAAATAGGACAGCTGCAGAGATTAAGAGGGATCTAGAGTGTTGGTGTTCTAAGAACAGAAACATAGGTCAACAAATGTCAGGCCACAGAGAGGACAAAATGACATTGTACTTAGATGCATTTGGGGAGCTAGAATTTCCTGGGCTTAAGCCCTCCCTTGGCCATTCATTTAACTCAGTGTAGACTCCTTGATAACTTAAAAATATGGCCTTTTAGTTCCTCTCGCAATGATGATGATAATGATGATGATGGTGGTGGTTGAACGGCCGGTTTGAAAATCTAAAATTTAAAAGAACTCTAAACTCTAAAACTTAAAAAACATTTAGTGTTTGTGTGCATATATGCCTGTGTACCACATGCCCATGAGACCAAAAGAGGAAGTATGTCAGATCCTGTGGTCACAGACATCTGGGACTCCCCGTATAGTGCTGGGAACTGAAGGCAGGCCCTCTGCAAGAGCAGCCAGTGCTCATAATTGCGGAGTCTTTATGCTGGCCTCAAATTCTAGAGCTTTCTGATATGATGCCCCATGTAGAGAATCCCCTATGGTAGAGAGTTGTGTTATTAAATTAAATACATAAAAATATTAAAACACACCACACACAGACACACACACACACACACACACACACACTAGATTTCTGTTCAAACTTAGCTCCTGCACACACCCATGTGATATTCACACATGGCATTTTTCTTTCTGTTTTGTTTTTTTGTTTTTTAATTTGAATAATATTTGTTTTCCATCTCTCCCCTGCAGGCTCTGCTGTCTGTCCTTCGAGAAAGCCACCGTTCAAGAACCGTCTTTAGGAAGGTTGGAGGGTTTGTGTACATTACATCCTTGCTCGTTGCTATGGAGAGGTCTTTGAGCTCTCCTCCTAAGAATGGCTGGGAGAAGGTGAACCAGAATCAAGTGTTTGAGCTCCTGCACACTGTGTTCTGCACACTGACTGCAGCCCTGCGCTACGAGCCAGCCAACTCTCACTTCTTCAAGACTGAGATCCAGTATGAAAAGCTGGCGGATGCTGTCCGGTTTCTTGGCTGCTTCTCAGACCTCAGGAAAATAAGTGCCGTGAACGTCTTCCCATCAAACACGCAACCTTTCCAGAGACTGCTGGAGGAAGGGGCGGTGTCCGTGGACTCCGTGTCGCCGACCCTCCGGCACTGCAGTAAACTCTTCATCTATCTCTACAAAGTGGCCACAGATTCTTTCGACAGGTATGGGCCCGCTTTGCCTTCTGAATTGCAGGGTGTGCTCAGCACAGCCTCGGCATTAGACTCTGCTTAACTGGAAGGAATATGAAAACTGTTAAATCTATTTTCTTAAGGTCTGTCACTCCACTCAGGGCCCTTCCTATCCTTGTCCAGGTGTCGAGTTTGCAGCTCAGGAGCTGACGTTTGAGTAAATGCACATGCAGTTAGTGACCGTTACACTTAATGGAACAGCTTCTGGGGCATTTTCTTTTGTGCCATGAATATTGTTCCTTACTCTCAGAGAACACTAGGTGCATGTAGATGTGTTCGTCCTGGTCATCAGCCGGAGAACGTGGTTATTATGATCCATATTGCCAGGTGATGGCAGATAGCCTTTCATGGTCCATATTTCATAGTCCTTCAAAGATGGCATGCCTCCCTAAGAGCCATGTGGTACTGAAGGCATCCCCACAAGAGCCCATGAGAATTGCTTACCTAATCCTTCAGGAAACAAGGGCTTGCTGGGCCGCCGCATGCCAGGCCATTGTGCATTCGGGGCCTGAGGCATTAGCTCTGCACAGTACCGACTGGGGTCCTGCTCATCGTTCACTGATAATGTACACAGGAATATTTGCAATGTAAGGTGACGCATTCTGTGATGGAGAAATCAGGCTCTGCACAGGAGAGCTACTTTACTCGGGATCATTTATTTTCATCACTTTGACTACGTTTTCAGTTAATTTTCTGCCTTGACTATAATGTAGTCATGCTCTGGCTTCCCTAGCTTGAGCACTGTCGTGTTTAATAGCTTCCACTTCTTTTTCATATAATAAGTGATTTTTTTTTTCCATTTCAACCACAAATAGATCTAGTAACAGGAGATACTCTAAATTGTTTCTCATTTCTCCTCTTGCAGGCAGTTATTAGCTTACGGGAAGGAAGCAGGATGTTGTAGTGCTAGTACTGAAGGGATGAGCTGTATGGATGTGTGTACACTGCTTCTCTCCTCCTCTTGGCTGCTGACACCGGTTAACACCCCTTAGCTTTAGCTGTGTCTGTTTAACAAGGTCCGTGTTAACACTGGTAGGAGCAGCTTCTGCCTCCTGCAGCCTTTCCCGTTTTAGTTGGTGTGTGTGTTGTGTTTGTGGTCCTCCTGCAGAATATGGAAGATGTTTCTCATGACCCTGACCCCCGTCTCCCGTGAAACTAACCAGCTGCTGGCGGTGCTCTCTCCTAAACTCTAACCCATGTCTGTTTTGTCATCTGTAGTCATGCAGAGCAGATCCCTCCTTGCCTGACAAGCGAGTCTTCTCTCCCCTCTCCCTGGGGAACACCAGCTTTGTCCAGGAAAAGGTACTGATCTTACACGAGACGTCAATCCGCATTGCCGTGGGTTTCCTCTGCCTGCTTAGGTGTTGATGTGGTGACCGGGCTCTTGTTTAGGTTTGCTTTGGGGCCTTAAAAAATATGATACTATTCATGTCTTGAGATTACTGGTTTCTCTAGAGTATGTTGATAAAAACAAGATGTGTTTCTTCTATAGGAATATGGGGACATGCAGAATTTTTCATTTATCCTTATTGTATAGTTTTCACTGTTATTCTTAACTGTACAGCAGGTATGCCTTCTATTAAGGATATTGTCCTGGGGTGGGGCAATGGATGGCTTGGTGGTAAAGTGCATGCTGCACCAGTCTGAAGACCTGAGTTCAGATCCCCAGAACTCTTATAAAGCAGGTGCCTGTAATCCCAGTGCTTAGAGGGGAGATGTTGAAAAGTGACAGGAGACTGTCCAGAGAGTTTGGGGCCACTAGCTTAGCCCACAGTGGTACACAAGAGAGAGACCCTGTCTCAAACAAAGGGGCTGCAAGGACAGCTGCCTGAGGGTACACTCTGACCTCCCCACACGTCACCTGGGTGCACGCCTGCGCTCCTTCATACACGAGCTCACACAGCACGAATCCACGCCTGGAAGCCGTGCACAGAGAAGCGTCTCCGAGACCACTGTCCTGCGCTGCAGCTGGTACTCCAGCTAACTGCTGCCCTCCTTCAGAGTATAAATAACAGTTCCCTTAAAGAGAAGGAACCAGGGTGGCCTCAGTGCTTCATTAAGTAGGCCACTTTCCCCTTTCTCATTGGTTATTGTTGGGGTCATTCTTGGTTTTACTGTTATTGAACTTCATCGCCCTGGCATATTTATTTTCTCAGTCAGGTTTAACCAGTTGAAATAGGCTGTTACAGAGATGCGTCAAAGCATAAGTTTTGAAAAAGGGAAGGGAAAAAAAAAAAACCTGAGGTTTTTACTTTCGTATATTCCATGAAAATGTATAAGCTGGTCAAGTTTATCAAATACCTAAGTTTTATAAATTAAAACAAAAAAGAAAGAAAAGTAAGCCAGCAGTTGATTGGCCGAGAACAGTTATGATCCATTTCAGAGTCTGTGTACCACCTGCACCTATTGTGATCCATCTGTGCGGCTGGCGTTGGGTGCTCCCTTCTGTCCTCAGCTGTCCTCAGTGGCTACAGTGGCCATTCCTTAACCTCTGTACAAACATCTCCAGTTGGGTTTTATGAGGAGTGAATCTGAGAATCTGTTAGGTTGTGGTTCTCACTGAACCGAACAACAATAACAGTTGTTCAGATTACAAAACAAATATTATGGTGGATGATGGGTCAATAGTACATCAGTAAGTTTACAAAGCCTCAGAGTAGAAATCTGGTTTGTATGAATGCATGTGAGCCTTTTCATCTTACTGCCTCACAGATACAGTCTAAGAGCCACTTATATTCTATAGGGTATGGTAAATAATATAGGTAAGGGAATGTACCTCACTTGATATGTGAAAGTTGAGCACACATGGAGTTGGCTCACCCTGGGGACTAGGACCTAATCCCCTGGGAATACCCAGGGCCAACTAAACAGTATAGCAACAGGCATTGGGATGTGAGGATACTTTTTATTTTTTGTCTTAAATTTATATGGGGGCTTATATCTCATTACAATCAATCATGAGTAACATTAAATAAATCTAGCATTGTCCAACATATTTGTACTATCAAATAGCTTTTTCCTTTGTGTGATATTATAAGTTAACAGGGCTCTGTGTATGCCAAATTATTTTCTCTTAAAGCATTGAGCTTAATTCAACAAGCTGTAAACTAGATAACTTTAATTTAACCTCTTAACTTTCCATTGCAAATTGAGTATGGTAAAAGACATGTAAGTTTTGAACATTACTGCGTTCATGATCTCAAAAAAAAATGAGTAAATGTTAGCGAAAGAATTCTATTCATGAGGTAGTTGAAACTACTAAAACTCCTGCCTTTCAAATGACCGTGTCATAAGTGGTAAAGCCTATAGTTTGCTGTGTTCCTAAACATTTAGTCCTTATGTATAGTCACTGAAACTCAGAAAGTAGAAATTGACAGCCTAAGGAATATATTTCCTTTAAAATTTTTCTGGAAGAGTGGCTTATTTAAATAATTGAAAAAGAAAAAAATGAGTCTGTATAGAGTTATGTGTTTAAATCAGAAATGTGTTTTCCTTCTTTGCAGTGCAGCTGTTTGTAGAATTACTGGGGATCTGACTTCATTAAAAGCTCTCACTCAAGAAGCAAACGTGTGTAAGGAGCCCCAATCCCCATGCATCCTCCCTCACTCTTACAGCCAAGCCACCTGACCGTGTCCATTCTAAAACCAATGTTGCCTCATCCTGACTGCTCGGGATTAATGATGGCCACTTTTACATGCTAGGAAAGTGTGCTCCCACTGAGCAGCATGCCCCGCCCCTACACCAACAGTTACAGGTTGCCATTTAGGTCAGGTTACTGCCTCCTGAGTAATAATCGAGCAAATAATACAGCATATTTATTCACATGTCCAAATATAGTAGGCTTTGAAATTAGAATTGTACTCATGTAGTCACATTATTTTCTAGAGCTCCCCAACAAATGACATCAGCCCATGAGCATTTCTTCCTCTTGGCAGTGCAGACTGGGTTTGCTGGAGAATGACAGGCCAGCCTTGTATTGTGTTTGCACGGTCTGTGGAACATTGTGACACTGACAAAGCCTGCACTTGTGACCTTGTCTTACATGAGAAACCTGGATTCTTCTCTATGTTTAAAATAGGAATAACTAGTCAGCCTGGAGTTTAGGACAGTAAAAGATGTGACTTTTCTATTGTTTACAATTTAAGAAATGTACTAGGACAAAGCTACAGTTGAGCAATGTTGAGAGGGCAAGCAAACCATAAAACAGTCAGAAGTATTCCAACAAGATCTGTGTGTGGAAAGAGCACAGCTGTAAGTTACTGCACGCAGCCTCGGGCCTTGAAATACCTAACACGACCAGCGTAGACAGCTTGACTGTGTATTACCAAAACAGGAATAAGACTTAACTTTATGAGAATTTAAGTTGGAATATTAAGTATCAATTTCTAGTAATTACAGATGACTACAACAGTCATATTAGCTGATATTTGAGATGTCATTTTATTCTCTTTTCAAACAGGCCTTGCTTATGAGTTAACTATTTAATAAGCTTACCATAATCCATAATTTAAAAATTGGTCATACCTATTACTTGGTAAGAGTTGTTGCTGTCTTATCAAATGCACCTAATTTTATTAGTTATTAAAAAAAAGCTTGATTATGTTTTTTAAAAATGTTAGTTGTGTTATTGTGGTTTGAAAACCATCTGATTATGACATTACTATCATACAAGGTTTGTGAAGTCCGCTACTGTAATATTTACCGAGCGTTTAATTTCTAAGCACTAGAAGGTATCCTCCTGAGTGTGACCGCGGCTTAACTTAAAATTTGACTGCAAGTATTAACTCGGAGATAAGTTCCAAAGAAGGGCAAGTGCGTAATGTACAACTGAGACTGTTTTCCTCACATCTGGTTGGCTTTTCTGTTTACAATGGAAAATACTTTCTATGGAGATCTTAAATTTCAGTGGCTGAGGACCTCAGCGATGCTGTAGATAAAATATAAACCTCTTTTTAAAATATAGATGGATGATAGTATTTTAACGAACAAAGGGAACAAATACAAGTCTAAGATGTGCTTAGAAATATTTTCACTTTTTAAGAATTATTGTGGGGCTGGTGAGATGGCTCAGTGGGTAAGAGCACTGACTGCTCTCCAAAGGTCCTGAGTTCGGATCCCAGCAACCACATGGTGGCTCACAACCACCCGTAATGAGATCTGATGCCCTCTTCTGGTGCATCTGAAGACAGCTACAGTGAATTACACCAGAGCAAGCAGGGCAGAGCGAGCTGAGCAGAGCGAGTAGGACCGGAGCTCAATTCCAGCAGCCACAAGATGGCTCACGGCCATCTGTACAGCTACAGTGTACTCATACACATAAAATAAATAAATAAATTAAAAAAAAAAAGAATTATTGTGAATCCACTGCACTGTGTGGTGTCCATAGAGGCCATAAGAGGGCGACAGATCCTTGTAGCTGTACTTAAGGATGCTTGTAAGCTGCCATGTGAATACTGGGAACTGAACTGGGGTCCTCTACAGGAGCAGCAAATGCTCTTAATCTCTCAGCCATCTTTCCAACCCATGGATCTTTCTTGATAGGTTTAGAAGTCACATTTTTCTAAATACAAACCAACAAATCCAGAGAGTGAAACTATGAATGAGTACAGGATTGCTGACTTAAACAATCGAAGAGAGCATGTGTGCAGCTGGGTGCTTTCCTGGAATTTCTGTAAAAAGAGGACAGTATGTTTTTCTGAGAACATGCAGTGCCAGTTCTTTTACAAAATCACTGATATAAGGCTTGTTTCCAAGCCACTCCTGATTGGAAAGCTAGGGCAGCTCAGAGCTCTGCTGGGATCTGGCTGAGACCCACCTAGTGGATCATAAGCATGCACTCCTGGGTTCCTACAAAAGCTTGTGCTTTCCTGAGCTGTAGAAGAGAATACTATGAGGTCGACAGGGAGACCATTGAAGGAAGGAGAAGGGCCTGCTCAGGGAGCGAGCAGCCTGACTACCATCTGATAGAAACGTGCATAAAACATGCCTTTTTAATCCTAATGGCTGCGTGCTCTGAGGAATAGTGCAGAGGTACCCGACTGTGGGCGCAGCTCTAGATAAGCCACAGGCTTCTCAGTTGGGCCAACACTTGGTCAGTTGCCTCTGTTAGTGAAGACCACTTTATCTTTGTAGCCCAGGATTCTGTTGCCCTTGGGACAAAAAAAAAAAAAAAATACCAAAATCATATGGGTAGTTTCCAAGGAGTCTCATTGAGTGGTGCGGTTTGGCCAGATATTATCTAAATAGCTATCTATCTTCTTGGAGTTTTGAATCACTCATTCACCTGTTTTTAAAAGATACTTTCCGGTACAAGTACAATGAAACAGCCTGAAAAGTAGACAATATAGATGGTATGAACCAGGAATATCAGTTGTCTCCAGGTTACGTGGTGAGGTGGTGATAAATTGTTTTGCTTCTATAAACATCTCACCCAGCAGGTATTTTGTAACTCCCTGAATTTCAAGGCTTTTGCATATCAGTGATTAAAAGTATCATGAGATGAAGAAAATGAATGATGAATGTGGTTTTGAGCAGATTCGAAGTAAGCCTTTTTTTTTTTTTTTTTTTGTAGGCATGCATTTCATTGTGTTTCAACTCCCCCGGTGTATCCTACGAAAAGTGTCACTGACCTGAAAGTTCAGGTGACAAGCTCACCTCTGCCGAGCTCCGATGCTGTCATCATCCACCCTGGAGCCATGTTAGCCATGCTCGACCTGCTGGCCTCTGTGGGCTCAGTGACACAGCCAGAAGTAAGCAGGGTCATGGCAGTTCTCTGTTTAGGGAATGAAAGGACAGTGTGTTTACTTGAGGAGTAAGGACCAGGAAGAGCATGCAATGTAGCAGAGCCCTTACATCCACAATAGGAAATCCCCATTGAGCCAGGTCTTCCAGATAACTGTTCTGGTTTTGGATAATGTGTTACGAATAGGGCCCCTGTGGTTGCTTCTGGTCTGAGACTCTCTGTTTCCCCCGAGAGACCTGTCCAGTGCTGGAAATGGCTCAGAGGTGATACAGAAGGAAACGTGCCTACAGACACCACTGAGAAGTTAGGGTTGCTTACAGTTGGGGGGAACCTCTTTGTTAAAATGCTCTATGTCATATGGGCCCCGAAATGTGAACGAGCAACTTGCTTAAAGCTAGTTATCTACCCCCGTGAAGAAGACTTTTACACCCCAGATACGGCGGCACACAGTTTTAATGCCAGCACTTGGAAGGCAAAGGTAGGCCATTCTCTAAGTTCGAGGCCAGCCTGGTTTGCATATTAAGTTCCTGGCTATGTAATGAAGCCCTGTCTTAAAAAGAGAAGGGGACTTTACACGTACTGTTTCCAGGTGTGAATATGTTTTCCAGTCACTAAAAGTTCATGCTACAAGTGGTGCTTCCTGTAGAAGAACCTGTGTTCTAAGGATGCCCTGGTGACACATATCTCTTTGTTAACTTTGTTAACTTTAGCATGCTTTGGACCTTCAACTTGCCGTGGCCAATATTTTACAATCGCTGGTACACACAGAGAGAAACCAGCAGGTCATGTGTGAAGCTGGCCTTCATGCACGGCTGCTGCAGAGGTGCGGCGCTGCCCTGGCTGATGAGGACCACTCCCTGCACCCACCCCTGCAGCGCATGTTTGAACGTTTAGCCTCCCAGGCCTTGGAGCCCATGGTGCTGAGGTGAGTGAAGTCGTCTCTGTATTTACATAAGGTAGTACAGGCAGCTCTTGGAGTCTTTGCACTCTGTTCTGACCCTGTGCCAAGGGCCTGCAATCTCAGGGTCTCAGGAAACTGGAAGAGGGAATCACAAATGCAAGGCCTGACTGGCAGTTATAGTCTGCAGAGCTTAGTGCCAGGTTTTTTCACAAGGAAAAGCTGATGGAGTCTGAAGGTGTAGCTCAGCGGTGGAGTGCTTCCCTAGCATGCAGAAGTCTTGGGACCAGTTCCCAGGACCACAAAAAAAAAAATCGTATTTCTTAAGAATAGGAATTACATCTATTTTGTATTTAAGGTTTTTTGCCGGTAGAACTCTTTTTAAAAGGGGGCTTGAGAGACGGCTCAGTGGTTAAAGCACATGCTCTTTCAGAGGACCTGAATTTCGTTCCCATTATCCTATCTGGCTGTTTACAACTGCTTGTATCTCTAGCCCCAGGCGAATCACAGCTGCCTTCTGCCCTGGGTAGACACTACAGTAATGCACAAACCTATATAGAGACATACACATATACATATAACTACAACTAAAATAAAATTTTTAAAAAGTGCTTTGTAAAGTGAAACATTTATATTTCTTTAAACTTATATTTTCAAGTCCGTGCTCGCAAAGATGGGAGTTCATTATCTCTCTCACAGTTTCCTCCTGTGAAACAGAATCTGGTTCCAGATTCTATCGGGTACCACAATATCAACAGGAAAGTGGTGTCATATGATATGTGCATGCATGCATTTAATTTTTTCTTTTGGGGTCCGTGTGTAGGTACATCCTTATTTTTTGGAGATGGGCTTTTATTAGATATGCAGACAGCTTATTTCCTAAAACCCATGATCTTCCTGTGTCAGCCTCTTGGATGCTGGGATTACAGGCATGACCCAGGTGGCTTTTATGTGGCCACTGCACAGTCCTAGATACCATGCTTCTGCTGCCCCTCTGCATCATACACACCCCTGGCCTCCCATCCCTGACCTGTGTACCTCTGTGTCCTACACACCCCTGACCTCCCTCCATCCCTAATCCATGTACACCACTACTCTGTGTCCCAGCTCCATGATTTTTGTCATGTTGGAAATGATTTACTTGCACACATCCTATATATGTGACATTTATAGATTGATAGTTTTTATTTATCATAATGTACACACATGTGTGCATATGTATGTATTTTGAGAATCACCCCAGGGCTCTTGTCTACTGGACAAGCACTCTTCCACTGAGCTATATCTCTAGCTCAAGAAGAATGCATATGTTTTAATTCAAGAGAAAAATGCTGTCTTTCCAATGGACTTGGTCAGTTTTTAAGTTTGGGTTAAGGGGGTTGGTGAGATGGCTCAGCAGTTAAAAGCATTGGTTTCTGTTTCTGCAGACCTCCATCTGCTTTTAAGAACACACGTGGTCCAGGGGATCTGGAACCCTCTTTTGGCTTCTGTGAGCACCAAGCACATATGCAGTACACAGCCATACATAGAGGCAAAATACCCATACACAAAAAATTAAAGTAAATCTTTAAAAAATAAAACTTTTCTGTTTTCTTTGAAATCATACAGCCAAGTAGATGTAGTCACACATTACCTTTTTTGTTCTTCTAAAAATATACCTATAGCTTGTTGTTCTGAGACCATACATGGTCTCTGTGATTATTCTTGTCTTCTGTTGAAGTGCTGTCATTGTATGAAACTTTAAAGACTTCAAAAACATGGTTGATATATTATTTGTGGTTTTTAAAGCCCAATCCAAAATTAATGTTGATCAAGAAAAATACTTGACATAAACACATGCCAAACAGAATTATATGAGGCGTCATGACTGCTTACATGCCAGACTCTGAAGGAGTCCTACTGTGTGTCATTCCTAGACAGTGTGCTTTGTGCACACACCATAGCTAGGAGGACGTGCTCACCAGATTGTATCTTCTATCCCTTTGCAATGCTTTACACTCTTTCTGGTGCTTAGAACAAGAACAGGAGTAGCTTGTTTTATAACTGCTACAGGTATGGGATCTGGCTTGCCTAGTATGATACATTATATTTGAATCCTTAATCTGAGACATAAGAAAGCGTCAGTAACCAGGGGCTTTATCACATAAGCAGGAAATTAAAATACTGTATAGTAGATTCTATAATAGTTTTGTAGAATTCATTTAAGGGCAGCTTATCCTAAAATTTTAGGGAGGTTGGCTTTCTAGAGGAATGACAGTTTAGAAATAGAATATGGAAGATGGTTATCCAGATTGAATCCAGGGGAAATGGAATTCCTTTGCAATGAGAGAGACAGGAGTCGTGGCCCAGTAAGCAATACAGCATTCCTGTGAAGTGAAGAACAAGCCAGATTTGTGGATGGGGTGAAGGGGGTACAATGAAGGGGGTGCTGAAGGTAGGTCTCATGTCACTGTGCCTTCCCTGGCAGCCTGTGGGGAGTTGGGGTTTCCATATGCCAGGAATGAGCAGCCATTGACATTTTGAGCAAGGTCGTGACAATGAATAGATGGTGTCAAGACCTGGTGGGAGCCACTGGAGGTGACACAGACTGCTGCTAGATACAGAAAAAGGCGCTTGGTCTGAGTCCTGTCAGGTCTGCCAGGGTAGGGCATGTCAGAGACAGGAAATTGGATTAGCAGTTTGGGAATTTTATGACTGTAGAAAGCAAAGTAAATGTAAAGGAGCAGGACACCCTGGGGTGCATAGTAAATGTACAGCTATATGATGACTATAATATGAAATTAACATTGTATGTTGTGTCATAATACTGACATATTACTGTGACATAATACTGACATGAAACTGAGTTAGTTTCGTGTTATAACTACTCCATTACAATTCATCATCTCCCGCCCTACCCCTAGATGTGGTGGTGTCTTGTTCTGTAATATTCTCAGCCAGGGCCTAACTTTGCTTTTTCCTCTTTAGGGAGTTTTTGCGTTTGGCAAGCCCTTTGAATTGTGGTGCCTGGGACAAAAAGCTACTGAAGCAATACAGAGTTCACAAACCAAGTTCGCTGAGCTTCGAGCCGGAGATGAGAAGTGAGCTGAGCTTTGAGATTCTGTCACTGAAATCCATGTGGGTGGGGTGGGTCTGTATGAGAACTCTATAAAGAAGAGAGGTTGTTTGCAGTTTGGTCAGTGACACACAATCAGGCTGATTAACTGAGGGAGAGAACAGTGGGGGTAGGTAAGTGGCGGGGGGCGGGGGGGGAATGGGCATCTTAGCCCCTGGTGTGAGGGAGGGAGTGCCTTTACCTCAGAGGAGTCTCTCTCTCTTTCTCTCCCAGTGGCCTTTGCTGCCTGGACAGGGAGTGTCTGTTACATTGTTTAAATGCAGCAGTGTGGTTGACAGGCAGCTGGAGCTTGGGAAATTAGAAATCACAGCAGTCAAATTGGCCTGAGAGGAAAGAAGGGAGACTAAGTGACCTCTGGAGTCAGGTGTCCTGTGTCAAGATGACAGATGTCTTTAATCCCAGCACTTGGGAGGCAGAGGCAGGCAGATCTCTGAGAGTTCAGTCTACAGAGTGAGTTCCAGGACAGCCAGAGCTACACAGAGAAACCCTGTCTCGAAAAAAAAACAAAAAAAAAAAGGAAAAAAAAAAAAGATGACAGGTGTCCTGGGATTGGAAGGCAGGTGTCCTGGGACTAGAAGAGAAAAATCTTGTGGTTTTCTCACATGAAGATCCAGCAGGATCATTTGGATGGGCACAGAAAACACAGGATAAAATCAACAGAGGAATGAGGAAGAGACAAGAGGAATGGTGTAGTAGACATTTGTGGTAGATTTGCTGAGTAGCCTCCAAAGAGATGTTGCATTGAGCAGAGGGAAGACAAATGACCAAGGGAATGAGCAGAATGTAGGCCCTGCCTAGTCGGTCAGGATCATGGCAGACCAACAGGTGCCATCCATCCAAATTAGTGGGCAGTATCTTAGTGGAGCCTACTACTGGATCCTGTCCTGTCCTGTGATGGATCCTGTGGTTTTGGCTTTCCTTCCATGGTTAATTCTATGGCTTTGTGCCTTCTCTATTGATGGCGATTCTGTTTGGATCACTGCTAGCAGGAAGGCTAAGGCTGCTATGATGGAGTTGGAGTAACGATTAAGTGTTGAATGCCAGTGCACCATGCAAGATGGACCCTAGGAAGTCAGAGACACTACCTCCCCTTGGTTTGTTCTTTGGTTTTTGATGTGCTGGTGACTAATCCAAGGCCCTTGCCTGTGCTAGGCAGCTACTCTATCCCTGAGGTATATCCTCCAAGCCCACAATGGCGGCTTTGAAAGGCAGCAATGTGGATCTAATCATTCCCTGCAGTTTTGAGGTGGGTCTGCTGAAGTCAGATTACCAACCTTCAGCCATTACTCTCTGCTCCTAATAATCACCAGTGCTATAAAGTGCTGTCTCAGGGAAACATAAGATGTTTTGCGTTCCAGCATGGTTTCATGGGAAGGCAAACTGTACAATAGTTTTTCATATGAATTAGTATACATCCCTTTATGTCTTTTTCCTTTTTGTATTATATCCATTCCTTTAGAGTTGAGTTGTGATTTCCTTTGTGGAGAATGGAGACAACAGGAGGTATTCCCTGCATGAGTATTCAAATACAGTTATGGCTGATCCAGTGTCAGACACATTGAAGGGAAATGGTCTGTGCACCCGAGCATTTCATCTTCAAGGCGAACATTATCTTGTTGTTCTGAGATGTTTCTGGAAAGACAGGACTGCTTATGGCCACATGTGTGTGTGTAGGATCCTTCCATGCAGTGTTTTTATGGTCATGTTTTATTGTGATAGCTTTAAGGATTCAAAAAGACAGAGGAAGAGAGGAGAGTCGAGTGCTGCGCTCCTCCCTGAGACAGCACAGTTCCTTTCTGTTACGGTGCTTTTAGGAAAAACGCTTTCCTTCCAAAAAGAAGTGATAAGCAGGGTTGTGAAATAAGAGCACTCCCCAACTGCGGTCTCAGCCGTGATAAGCAGGGTTGTGAAATAAAGAGCACTCCCCACCTGCGGTCTCAGCCATGACGGGTGATGGTGGGGGCTTTTATTCCTTTCAGTGGTCTAGTGTCTGATGTCTCTGCAGTGTGTACGTTGCTTTGGTAGTAACTTAAAAAAGAAAGCAGGCTCTTCGAGTCTGAAAGGGAACATACAGCACTGCAACTACACAAGTGTCTGTGGTATTGAAAAAAATTCTAGCATGTGAAAATAAATCAGTCTGGTGAAGTTATTGTAAAATTCTGAAAATTCCCCAAGATACTTTGTCTTGCAGGTAGCGTGGTCACCTCTCTCGAGGGCCTGGGCTCTGATAATGTTTTCAGCTCACACGAAGATAACCATTACCGGATAAGTAAAAGTCTGGTGAAGTCTGCAGAAGGAAGCACTGTGCCCTTGACCAGGGTAAAGTGTCTTGTCTCCATGACAACCCCTCATGACATCAGACTTCATGGTTCATCTGTTACTCCAGCTTTTGTTGAATTTGACACATCTCTTGAAGGCTTTGGGTAAGGAAACTATTAAAGGGAGCCAGGCCTTGCTCTCATTAAGGGCTTTGCAACCAGACTTTGGATTTAAATTTTTGGGTTAAAATGTGCTGTGATACATACGATGGTGTGTATTTTTTAAGTGTGGTTATGGGTGAAGACATTTTATGGGGTCATGTGCAGCCCATTCAGGTGTATTCTCTGAGCCGAAGAACGGGGTCATCCTAGTAGGAAGTTTCCCGCACCAAGCGAGGGTCTCATGGGGCTCCATTTTGAAAGCTGGCCAACTCCTAGGGTTGTAAGCATGAGATACAGAAGACGGGTGAAGTTAGATGTGAGCGCTGACTGGGCTCTGTCACCTTGCCTCCAGACTGTCTCGGACAGTGAAGAGCTATGTGATTTCTCAGTGACGCCAGTGGCCTCAGATGAGTAACCTTAAATATCTCGAGGCTGCTAAGGTTACAGAAGCAGCAACAAAGACTACAGAGTCCATCTCCAAACGTGTCAGGCCCACTAGCTCAGAGTGTGCACACATATGCCCAAGGTTGTATTATAAAGAGCCATTCCAGGGAGTTCTCTTCTGTGATAGTGAAATTATTCCAGTGTTTGTTATTAAAACAGTGTTTTTTATTGTATGTTTGTTTTACATATGCAAATTTAACCATAAGTTTTACATAATTTGAAAATTAAGTGGCACCATTAGAGGTTTTAAAGTATACCATTTGATGTTCTCACATGATTAAAACAGGAAGGGCTTTGCCCGGCCCCCAGATTTGTTCTATAATCTCTACATACTTGCCTTTTAATCACTTACTGCGGTTTTGCTTGTCGGTTCTGTTAAAACAGACCGGATCTCTAACTGAGCTATGTGTTCTTTACTAGCTGCCTGTTTCTGCCCAGCTTGGCTCCCCACAATGCCCCTACCAATAACGCCGTCACGACAGGTCTTACCGACGGGGCTGTGGTCAGCGGCATTGGTTCTGGTAAACATTATTCCTTTTCAGTGGATATTTTTACTAATAGTCTATTTACTGTTGTTGCCTCGTTTAAAAACATAAATGTGTGCCACAATGTTCTGTCCTGGTTTTCTCGTCTGACTCCAGGTGAGAGGTTCTTCCCCCCGCCTTCTGGCCTAAGCTATTCCTGCTGGTTCTGCATTGAACACTTCAGCTCCTCTCCAAATAACCACCCCGTCAGACTCCTCACTGTTGTGCGGCGAGCGAATTCATCCGAGCAGCATTATGTGTGCCTTGCCATAGTTCTGTCTGCAAAAGACCGGTCCTTAATCGTTTCCACAAAAGAGGAGCTACTCCAAAATTATGGTCAGTGTAATTAATACTCATTTCTAAGGTCAAAATGATAACCCTCATCTAGCTTTAATTAGCATGGCATAGAACAGGTTATATGAAATCTTGTATATTTACTTGTATCTTTTCTTTTATATATATACATATATATGTATATATTCATACACATTTTATATATAGATAATTAAACATATAATTCATAACTATCACACGCACACACGTGCACACGTGCATACACATGCACTTCCCCCATGAAAACATTGTCAAGAGTGACTTGGAAAACCACAGAGGCAGAGCCTGACCAAGGATGCATCTTGCTTACTAGTGTTCAGGATCCCGCTAGGGAAGCAGCTTGCAAGCTTGATCTGTTTTTGCTGAAATGGTGATCGACCCTAGATGTGCAGAGCGAGTCGCATTCATAGAACACCTGTGTGTTCCATATGTGCAGCTCAGTACTGCACGGCAGCGTCACCGTCCTCCTTCAAAGCATTACGTGCACTTGTGTAACTAATGCCCTCCAATATAGAGTCACCAGCTCTGGTGTGCTGTAGAACTTGAAACTCAAGGTGCCTGTGAAGATCTTCCTAAAAGTTTGTGAACGTGAACCCTGGACTTGCTCGTGTGTCTTTGTTCCAAGTATAAAAACTATACACAGAAGGGTTTTTATCATTTAACTTTTGTCTTCCTTAGCTAAAATATTTCATCGATTGACATATGGTTGATAGTAAATACTAATGGAATATGTATGTTTTGCTTTTAAATTTAATTATACAGTTTTTCATTGTTCTTCATGGTGCCTCACACAGCACTGAGTATCATCCGTATAATTAATCTCAAAGTTCTCATCGTCGGGGCTGAGGGTCACATTTCTGAAGCAGAAGCCTTCCATGAATTTGACAGCAAAACAGTAAACAGAAATACAAAAGCTCCCTCTCTCTCTCTCTCTCTCTCTCTCTCTCTCTCTCTCTCTCTCTCTCTGTCTCTCTAACCACACTCCATTGGAGAACACTGCATTTGCATTGAGACCCTCCCTTTGAGCAGACACTGTTTCGCAGCCTTTCTCAAGTCCCATCTGATCTCTTGCATCTTTCCTTCAAAATCAGTGTTCTTTAGTCTTGGTATCCATCTGATCTTCCTGGGTAGGGGGGCCAGGGGGTAAAAACAGTCACTCTTGGGCTGGAGAGGTAGGTGGCTCAGAGGTTAAGAGCACTGGCTATTCGTCTAGAGACCCTGAGTTCAATTCCCAGCAACCACATGGTTGTGAGCCACCATGTGGTTGCTTAATGGGATCTGGTGCCTTCTTCTGGCCTTCAGGCATATATGCGGGCAGAACACTGTACACATCAGTAAATAAATATTAAAAAACAAAAAATAAAACAAAACCGTCACTCTTTGGTTGCTTAAGGCCACTTTACCCCAGGAACCAAGAAAGCATTTTTAAAAAATATGCTGTGTCCTTGTGCTTGTATTTCTACACACCTAGTGGAGTCTGTACTTAAATACATGAATATTCAGAACAGATCTTTACCTAATATTTATTTATAAACCCCACCTCTCCCTCTATTTCCTATCTTGTCTGCTGACAACCCTCCACTAATAAGCTAGCTGGAAGCCTGCAGTAACCCTTAGTCGCCGCGCTTAGCATGGCTTACTGTTTGTTGTATGCCAACCAGGTTTCTCCC
>JADRCD010217084.1:27236-47059 GCA_019843815.1 Montemys delectorum
CTTAGCATGGCTTACTGTTTGTTGTATGCCAACCAGGTTTCTCCCCGAAAATGAAACTCCCAACTGTACCTGTTGGTTTGTTTCTGAGATGTAAATCTCACTGTTAGCCCAGGCTGGCCTTGAATTCCTGACCCTCCTGTTTCTACTCCCTGTGCTGTGATTACAAGCATGCACCGCCCACCCAGTGACACAGCCTGTTAGTGACTAAGTCCAGGCTTTCTTGCATGGTAGGCAAGGCAAGCGCTCTAGGAGCCGAGCTATGTCCCACCTCTATGACATTTTTAAGTAATGACATCTTCGGTACTAGAGATTTTTTGTTGTTGTTGTTTTTGTTTGTTTGTTTGTTTTTTTGGGTTTTTTGAGACAGGGTTTCTCTGTGTAGCCCTGGCTGTCCTGGAACTCACTCTGTACACCAGGCTGGCCTCGAACTCAAAAATCCGCCTGCCTCTGCCTCCCAAGTGGTGGAATTAAAGGTGTGCGCCACCACTGCCGGGCCCAGGATATTAATTTTCAGTTAGAGGAACCTGAAAATTAAATTCGTATAACCCCATTGTTTCTCTTTTGTTTATAATTGACCAAAATGTACCCTTAGTAATTTATTGAGTGTGGAGGTAGGAAGGACCTGGGAGCAGTTGGGGGTGGGGGAGGGTGTAGAGGAAGAAAGGGAAGGGAGTAATGTAATTAAATTACAACTTCAAAAGCAATAAAGACCTAAGAGAAGAGGGTTCTTATCATTTCCATGAGTAAAGCTACTGTTTCTTAGCACAGTCTGGCTGGTGCTAGCAGCAGTCAGCCACTAGGGTTAGGCAGTGCTGGCAGAGGAGGTGTTGTGGGACAGAGTTCTCACAGGGAGCAAGAACTTGGAGCAGCAGATACTTTGTGTCCAGTGCCACGCAGCACCCGTCCCTGCAGCTGCTGCCCTGTGGTTCTGGCAGGATGATCTCAGGTTGTGGGATGCCAGAACGCTTTCTTCTGAGTCACGGACTATCCCTGAATCTGCTGATCTAGAAATCCTGATAACAGAACAGGGACAATGTGGCAAGCGATCTCGTGTCTTTCCCCTCTGCTTTATTTAGTTGATGATTTCAGTGAAGAGTCCTCTTTCTATGAGATCCTCCCGTGCTGCGCCCGTTTTCGGTGTGGAGAGCTGGTAATGGAAGGACAGTGGCATCACCTGGCCCTGCTCATGAGCAGAGGCATGCTGAAGAACAGCACCGCGGCCCTTTACATCGACGGGCAACTGGTCAGCACTGTCAAGGTAAGCATCTGCCCTGGAAGCACCAGCTCTCGGCTTTCACTGCGGTGCAGAGAGTGTGGGCTCAGGTTCTCATGTGTGAGCAGCAGCCACTTAGTGAGCCCCTCCTCAGCCTTCTGCTGATGGGATGGGGTGTGAACGGTACTGGAGAACTCCACTCTCTGGTATGCAGGACCAGCCAGGAGGAAGCAATAAACAGTCTCTTTTGAATTCACAGGAGAATGTCCCCAAACCTGAAGTCCAAAATACTCCAAAATCTAAAGCTTTCTTAGTGTCCCATCTGTCACAGCACAATCTGCAGATTCCTAGGTATTTTGAATTTTATATTTTCCAAGTGCTGAAGATTGCACAGGTGTTCCAGGGTCTGGAAGATGCTGTTTGCAGCACCGGTCCTCAGCACTGTAGACCAGGCTATACTTACTGCCTACAGAACTTGGCGGGCAGGCGTCATTAAAATTCCTTAACTTGAATAAGACAGTATCCACCTTAGACTGATATTACTGTTCCTTCAAATTGGTCTTTTTGTGAAGTCAGTAATTTCTGTGAATGAGTTCCCTTCCCTAGCAGTAGTTATGTTTTATTGTGACGTTATATGCTAAGGTAAGTAGGTGCTAAAATATCCCATTGCGGTGTCCATTGATTTCTTTGTAATATGTATATGTGATAGATAGATAGATAGATAGATAGATAGATAGATTGATAGATTGATAGATAATTGATAGATGATAGGTAGATAGATATGTAGGTAGGTAGGTAGATAAATACATAGATACATAGATTGATAGATGAATGAGCGTGCATACACACACACACACACTGAGTAATCAGGGGTGATATGTAAATGAAGATCTTTACCAGCAAGTTTGAAACAACCCTGGGACATAAAATAATAGATGTGATCTGAAGTTGGCTGGTGTGATGAAGAAACAACTCAATGGAAATGACCTCCCCTTGACAGAGGCTGCCCCCTCCCCTGTGACAGAGGCCACCTTGACAAGCAGTAACTCAGTGTCTCATCTCACAGCCTGCCTAAATATATATTTACTTAATGTGGGTTGATTGATAATCAGTAAATAAAGCCTTTTCAAGTCTGAGAATGTCAGTCACCCACGCCTCTCTTGTATTGAGGTATGTGTATATATGGATATGTGTCTGTGCATATAAACTGTATATTTTACTTTTCTAACTATTGAAATACTTTTAATTGGTAGGGTCACATCTAAAGTGGCTTTGTCGCAGGGCCGTGAGCACTTCCTTTTCTGAGAAGCACCATTAACATAAGTAGACCACAGGAAGCAAGTGATGCATGCCATCCCTGTATTTAATTGTTGCCATTCTAGATATAGTTGACTTTGTGAGAATTTGATGGCAGATTTCGCACTACCACACTGAGTGCCCAGTTTCGGACCCTCGAGTCCTGCCTTGCATTTCTCAGCTTGCTTCTGATAGCTATAAAGGCAGGAGGTCTTGAGATACGGAGAACATGTACAAGGTATAAGGTAGTTATTCCTGGGCTAAGGGATCCATGCCTCACACCTGCATCTTCTTTGCAGCTGCATTATGTCCACAGCACTCCTGGGGGTTCAGGCTCTGCAAACCCCCCAGTGCTGAGCACAGTCTACGCTTACATCGGCACTCCACCTGCGCAGCGTCAGCTTGCCTCGTTGGTCTGGCGTCTGGGGCCCACTCATTTTCTGGAAGAAGTTTTACCTCCTTCTAGCGTGACTACTATTTATGAACTGGGACCAAACTATGTTGGAAGCTTTCAGGCTGTCTGCGTGCCATGTGAGTTCATGTATCATAAGTTCTTAACACTGTACAGGGAGTAAGTCCTGCAACATAGGAGTGCGTGTGCACGCGCGCACATGCGTGAGGATTTGGACATGTCTGTGTTTGGCTGGGAAAGAGCTCTTCCCATTGCTTTTCTTTGGGATGATTTCTTTGATTACTCCTGTAGAAAATGTTCTCTGTGGGTTGAGGATATAGCTCAGGGTTAGTGTGCTAGCTAGCATAGTTGGGTCTTAATGTGAATTCCCAGCACAGCAAATAAAGAGATAGATGAAATGAAGTATGCTACTTCCCCCACTGTCACACTGTGCTTTTCTGATTCATTATCTGTTCGCTAACTAATTTTCTTCTCGTATTGAAGGTGAGGGTATTTACCCCACAAGAGAACAACCTCTTTCCTATTTTCTTTCTGTAACTTCTATTACATAGAGTGATTTAAAATACTTAATGTTACTGAAGGAACAAACATATTTTCAAGTTTAAAGCTATTATTCCTATTCCTAAATGTCCATTTTTTTCAAATCCCCTTTTTTCAAAAGAAATACAGAGTAAAGGAACTGCCATCAGCTATGGGTTATTTGTGCTTTGCAGATGTGTCATATCTGCCCTTCCGTGTTCTTTTCCACGCATGGTCTCAGAGAAGTTTCGACAAGATAGTGTACGTGTTAATCACTGGGTGATAAGTGAGCTCTGTCCACTCAGCATTGATTCACAGAGCGTCTAGGAAGAGTGAACATGCCACACACTCAGCCAAAAGGCCACATTTGCTCTCAGCCCTTCCCCATGTATGTTTATTTATCTTCAAACTGTGTGTTAGCTCCTACCATTATCACTCCCGTTTCATCCATGTGGAAACTGAGGCAGAGACAGGCAGACAGACAAGTAGGTTTGTCGCTTAGATTTTAAATATAAGCGAGATTACAGCATGCTGTGTGGTGTGGTCCTGAGGAGCATGGGAGACGTGCCTGAGAGCTCTTGAGAAGAGGGGTCAGGGCCTCTAAGCTGCAAACACCTGCAAATTTTCTTTCCCTTCTGTATATAGTCAAGGTTTGATGACTTGTTAGACAACAGGTAACGTTCTTTTGCTCTTTTACAATGGGCCCTATGGGAAGGTGCTTCAAGAGTAAAATGGTGTACTGCATATGACTGGCAAGTCCTTTCCTGTACTGTGCTCAAAGAAATAGACAAGAGGTAAAGATGAAATAAAGTGTCTTTAAATCTGGTTCTCTTTTCTACTTTAAAAAAATATTTAAGTCCACCCAGGCAAGAGACAGAGTAAACACTTTGTTCTGAGGATGGCGTGTAAAAAGAACCCCTCCTCTTTTGAAGGTAAAGATGCGAAGTTGGAAAGTGTCACCCCATCACCTGTGTCTCTGGTGGCAGAGGAAAAGGTGTCATTCGGACTCTATGCTCTGTCCGTGTCCTCCCTAACAGTGGCAAGAATCCGGAAAGTCTACAACAAGTTAGACAGCAAAGCCATTGCAAAGCAGGTAAGCTGAGTGTTTTCAGTGAGCCATGGCTGCTCTCCTGGAAAGATAGTGTGGAGATGGGCCCAGGTGAACCACAGAGGTCTCTCAGTGGTCAAGACCAGTCTGGTAGAACGGGACATGTCTGGCTTTAAAGATGAAAAGGGGCCATGGGCCAACAAATGCAGGTAGGAAGAAAGTGGGCTGTTACTACAAGCAAGACATCCCTGTAGACAACTCTAGTCTAGGTCGCCAGAACCTTCAGAATTGAGATAGTAAAATTAAGTTGTCGTTAACTTGATAGTGATTTGGTAAAGCAGCCATAAACTGTTGTGGTCTTTCTCCCTTTGGGGCAGAGTTACTGAATGTAACCTCTACAATAACAAGCCTTCTCTTCGGGTACTTCCTGTGTACTCACTCCCTGTTCTGGCTTCATTCAGTATGTGACAGACCCTCTGACCAAAAGCAGTGCAGGGCAGGAAGAGTTTCTTTCCTCTTAGATTTCAGTCCATCATGGAATCAGGGTGGGGGCTCAAGCAGAAAGTGGAGGACCCCTGCTTGCTGGCTGCCTCACACATTCATGCTTAGCTAGCTTGCTTACTATACGGCTCAAGATGGCCTGCCTAAGGATGATGCTACTCACGGTGGGCCAGCCTCATGTGCATCAGTCAGTAAGGCAATCCCCACGGACATGGCCGCCAGCCAGTTGGATTTAGACAGTTCCCTTTTGGAGACTTCTCTCTCAAATGTGTCAAGTTGACAGTTCAGGCTCACCAAAAGCCTTTTTTTGTTGTATTATTGTCTAGTTTCTGATGGACACCTGCAACATCTGAAGTGATTTTTCTCTGGGTGTTTTCATATTCTTTTTTCAATAGTTGATCTCTAGAAATTCAAATGTGTTCTACCTAGGCTTTTGAGAAAATGTGTGTCCTGATTGGGTTCACTGACTTTTGAATTCTAAATTCACATTTCATTAACTTTCGATAGTTATATTTGCAAATACCTCTTTCTACTGCATTTTCCTAGTTTTATCCTGGGACTCTAATTAGCATACCTGTCTTCTTCATATTGCCACCCACATGTGTCATGTGTACTTGGTTTATTTTGCTCCTAATTTAGGCCAAGCATTAAGATATTTAGTTTAATTGGGAAAGTTAGAATGTCTCACTGAGTGTCACAGCTGATGCTGGCAATTTAGATTTTAGCATGTGTGTGGCTCAGTCTTGGAACATTCCCTTACACACAGCAAGGCCCTGGGTGTGATTCCCAACTCCACAAAAAGCTAATTAAGAAGGTAAACTTGTGACAAAGAAAGCAATTGCTGGGGGTTTGCCTGTTTGTTTGGCAATCTATTTGGTCATTTTGTGGCTTTCTGAGGCAAGTTCTCATTACTTAACCTAAGTCGGCCTTCACCTGGCAGCCCACCCCCCCTTAGGCTCCCTGACACTGAAATTTTAAGCTTGGACCACCACATGCATCTTCCTATGGTTTTGTGGTGGGTGGGTGGTTGCTTGGTTGGTTGGTTTTATAACTGATGTTGTTACAATGTAAGTAAATTAATTAAAATACCTATCTCTATATTTCTGGCTCTGTGGTAATAGAATCTGGTCTATGTCTTTGATATATTCTTTATGCAGTCCTGTTTCATCTGCATTCTTGAAATTTTTATACAAATGTACCTGATTGGATCTAGAATAAAATTGAATCTTCAACAGTATTCTCCTGTGAGGCTCTGAGAAATGGACAGCCGCCAACCCAAGACAAGACCCTCAGAGACCTGTTTAAACATCTCTGCCAACTTTATCTCTGTAGACTTCCTTTTACATTCTTTTTATGGAGTTTCACACTTTGGAATTACATGTCCAATTAAAAAAAATTTTTTTAAAAGTCTCTTCATACTTTACATATTGTGCTAAGTAAGAGACAGAAAGGCTTTATTATCAGCCATAGAAGTGATATAAAAATGCCTTTCTTCTGTGACTCATTCATTTTCCCTTCCTTTTCTCCAGTTAGGCATTTCCTCCCATGAGAACGCCACTCCGGTGAAGTTGGTTCACAATGCAGCAGGCCATCTCAACGGGCCGGCTCGCACTATCGGGGCCGCTCTCATTGGATACCTGGGTGCGTTAAACCGTCTTTCTTTATACAAATAACGGGGGCGGGGGAATGTTTCAAGCTAATATTTTGAAGTACTTGACCTATCGTATTCTTGCAGTGCTTACAGATTAATCCCAAATTTCAGTCAATTTTTAAAACCATGAGCTCTCCTTAGCCTGTGTGCTTCTGTACTAGTTGCAAACGGCATATAGAAAAGGAGTGAGGAGTGTTTGCCAAAATCAAACCATGAGCAGGAAGAATTCCGTTAACAGATTCAAGCCTTAAAGAAATTGAAGCCCTGAATTATCCTTCCAATGGCACCGTGAACAGACCACAGGTCCCCTCTGGTCTCAGCTGCCCTCTCTTCAGATGGCCTTGTTGAGTCAGACTGAGCTGCAACTGATATTACACATTTCTCTAAGAAAATTGAAATGGAATAAAACCAGAACATCAAAATACTCTCCAAACCCAGTCTGACCAGACCTGATATTTCTTTCTTTCTTTTTTTTTTATTGGATATTTTCTTTATTTACGTATCATACGATATCTCCTTTCCCAGTCTCCCCTCCGAAAAAATAAATAAATAAAATAAAAATAAAAAAATAAAAAATAAAAAACCCTGTCCCCCCCTGCACATCCTCCCCTCCCGCTTACTGTCCCTGGCATTCCCCTGCACTGGGGCACAGAACCTTCACTGGGCTAAGGGACTCTCCTCCCATTGATGACCGACCAGGCCATCCTCTGCTACATATGCTGCTGGAGCCATTAGTCCCGCCATGTGTACTCTTTGGTTGGTGGTTTAGTCCCTGGGAGCTCTGAAGGTACTAGTTAGTTCATATTGTTTTTCATCCTAAGGGGCTGCAAACCCTTCAGCTTCTTGGGTCCTTTCTCTAACTCCTTCATTGAGGACCCTATGCTCAGTTCAATGGATGGCTGTGGGCCTCAGAGCCTCTCAGGAGACAGCTATATCAGGCTCCTGTCAGCCAGCACTTGCTGGCATCCACAATAGTGTCTGGATTTGATGACTGAATATGGGAAGGATTCAATATTTTAGAAAAGAATTTTTCTTTGTAGAAAATGAGGTCAATCTGAAACTCACATTGATCCCAAGTAGAAACCAATAAAATTGCAAATTTTATCATGATGAGAAGCATACAGTGAGCAACACTTTGGTCCTTTCTCTAAAGTCATTAGCTCAGGCACCATGAGCATCGCTCCCAACTCCTGACTTCTGTTTTCTGCTAGTTTTCTCTAAAACATCTGTAACACCTCTTTTTCGTTGAAAAATACAAACCTGCACTCAATCTATTATTAAAGGCTTATTAGAGTCTGAGTATATGAAAAATCTTCATTTCCTGGCCACTTTTCTGTCCTGTGCTTCAGACTATCTGGCTCTTCCACGTTTCCTGTCTTTTAAAAGCTAATGAGCCATGTGGACAACTGTGGTCCGAGCTGCCACTGGCTGTTATGGGAAAGGCAGTTTCTTTTGCAAGCTATTGGAGACAGCAGATTCATCATTGTGGATGAGAGACACTAGAGGCTTCTGTGACAACACTCCCACCCCAAAGGAAGCAGTCTAGACAGGAAGCCATTAAAAGTGGTGATAAGAATGCTGAGGTATAGCTCTTCACAGTTGATGGCTTCTGGAAGGGCACAGGGGAAGCACTCAGTTATCTTTAGAGGGCTGGCCACTGGGAGTATGACCATGCTCCAGTGAGTATACAGGCAACACAAATTTGACCTGGTGACATAAGTGTGGGAGAGTGGACCTGGGAGGAGGGTGAAATGAGTGTAATTAGGGTACATTGTATAAAATTCCTAAATAATCAATAAAAAATATTATGTTGGAAAAAAAAGAAAAAGAAAAGGAGTGAGGAGCAAAGCATTGGCCATGCCAGGGTTAGGTCAGTGATGGTTCCGCTCCTGTGTCCTCCTGTTACCTAGAAATGAGCTAAAAGAACTGGGACTCTATAGGAGAGAGCTCATGCCCAGTGAACAAGAAGCCCTAGGTACAAGGCCCAGCAACTCCAATCAACAGAAAGATCTGGAAGGGAGAACACTTCTGAGCATAGGCACTATCCAGCCTTCACGAATGCCAGCGTTGGTGTGTCCTCTGGAGTATCATGCATTCAGTCCTGATACAGCGTTGACATTAGTGGTTAGCGGGATAGGAGATCCAAACAATGCGGCGGTCGGGCCACTCAGCCTTCAGGAGGAGCAGTGAACGTGCAGTGAGCGTGCACGTCTGTGTGTGGTGCTGACTCCTCCTTAGATTAACAAACAGTCTTACTGGTCGACCTTCTGTGCTTAGGCAGTTTCTCCAATTTTTAGTTCTCTTGGATTGCCAAACCCTGATTCTGCTTTTCTTTATTGGCAATGTTGCATTATTGAAATCATTCCCTGTTTGATAAAGCACGTGGTAGCAATCCTTTTTTTTGATTGGACAGATACATAGGGAGCACTGCTTTACATTCTTTCCAGAACTTCAGTACAGTGGGGTGCAGCGGAACGCGATGAGCAAAGCCTCTAGGCTCCCTCTCTGCTCTGGTACTTAGTGACTGCGGCCAAGCATTTAGGCTCTCTAGACCTCCCTCCCCTTCCCTATAAAGTCACACTCTGATAACCTTAGAAAGGAGTTTTCAAAATCCAGCATTCTTAGGTATTGAAATGTTACAATTGCTGCAAAGCATTTTTTAAATAAAAAATTTGTGAAACATTTTAATAAAAGTATTTAAAGCTTACTCATATCTTACTTACACAGTGTAATTATTTTCACTCTCTTTTTAATCAGGAGTAAGAACCTTCGTCCCCAAGCCTGTCGCCACCACTCTGCAGTACATTGGTGGAGCTGCGGCCATCCTCGGCCTAGTGGCTATGGCCTCTGACGTGGAAGGCTTGTATGCAGCAGTCAAGGCCCTGGTCTGTGTGGTCAAGAGCAACCCGCTAGCCAGCAAAGAGATGGAAAGAATCAAGGGATACCAGGTCTGTGGCCGTAGGCTTTGCTCTCAATTCACTTTACACCAAATGAGCTAATTTCCATTATTCATATTTTTTAAACTCTGGAAGAATTATATTGTCTACATAAACTTAAAAGCCATTGGCTTATGTTAAACAAACAAACAAAAGCACATGAACTGAAAAGTGTGTGTGTGGCTTAGTTTAATTTTGGTTTCTGAAGTGTCCCTCATTCATTCCCATGTTCAGTGCACTGCATTGTTTCAGCTTTGATACATCTGATGCTCTGTGTGGACCCTCACTGTCCTGAGGAATGGTTCTAGGACTTTGCTCTGTTTCCATGCACACCTCATAAAATTGTGTTGCTTTTGCATATAGCCTGGGCATACCTACCATGCTTAGGAGTATGCTTATCGCTCCTAGTACCGTGTGAATGCTGTGCTGCAATTATTATAGAGGGTAGCAGTTAGGGGATAAGTATAGGAAATGTCTGTGCGTAGTTTCTAAATTGGATATTTTTGATCCTCATTTGACTTGCACATTTCAAACCCATGGATAGATGAACCACATTTTCAGATCAGTTTACTTGTTTAGACATTCTTTCATGCAGTAGAGAATGAAGTAGAATTAAGTCATATTAGATCCGGTGTGAAGACACTTGGGGTAGATGGTCTATCTACACTCTCCCCACTTTCTTTGTGATGCCCTTCCACTTCACACCCCTTCATCTTTTGGGGCCTATTTACTCAAAAGATGGAAAACCATTATATAATGAACATACCATTTTTGTTCCTGAAGACCCAGGTGGTCTTTCCAGGTACATTCCTAGTGGCTCGTTTGATCGGGTGAGACCTCGCCTGCCACAGTGTCATTAAGTCATGAGCCTGAGAAAGAATTGACCCGTTGGTTAGATTGGGACCCTCAAGGTCTGGTATATGGGGCATGAGCTACATGCTGCTCCGTCAACAGGCCCTCTCTGTTTCTTTCCTCCAGCTACTGGCAATGCTGCTTAAAAAGAAGCGCTCCCTTCTCAACAGCCACATCCTCCACCTGACCTTCTCCTTGGTGGGGACGGTTGACAGTGGCCACGAGACATCAATTATTCCCAATTCCACTGCTTTTCAGGACCTGCTTTGTGATTTCGAAGTAAGTGTACACACACTGACTGGTAACATAAAGTTGATGAATACATTTCTTTCTCTTTCTCATGAGTGAGTTAAGCTGTTTTGCCTCACAAATATGTCTGTGAAATTATAATTTCCTGATGATCATATCAGTACCATTTAGTGAAACATAAGAAGTAGAATAAACATTTTCTCCAACTATATCTTGCTCTACAGTGTTGCAGAAATCAGACATATGATATATACCCTAAAACTGCCCGACCCCAGTGTGTCAGGCATTACAAGAAGGAAGCATTTACTTTAAGCAATTCTGATATAAACTTCTCCACAATAAATAGAATCTACACATAATCAGTAATTATATTTGGATTTAGTAGCAGCTACATAGTGAAAGAATGTTTGCCCTAAAGAACAAGGTTTTCAGCCAGGCAGTGGTGGCTCATGCCTTTAATCCCAGCACTCAGGAAGCAGAGGCAGGAGGATCTCTGAGTTTGAGGTCAGCCTGCTCTACACCATGAGTTCCAGGACAGCCAGAGCTACACAGAGAAACCCTGTCTTGAAAACAACAACAACAACAACAACAACAACAACAACAAAAAGACCACTCTTAGCATCTCCTGCCATCCTCTCAGAACACCGCATGCTCATAGCCTTGGCTCATTGAACCTCGAATTTCTCTCCATTCCACGTCACTATACTAAATGTTCATGGTACATCTCTTGGCAATAGCAAGTTCTCTGGGTATCATGAATGAAGACCCTGTTTGTCTTCATCTTGGTGTCTGTGTCACACAGGTGTCACCAGGACCTATTGATGGCAAGCAGTGCTTAATAGATATGAAGTCCCAACTCAGTCTTTTATCATGACTTCAGCACAGTGTTTGGTCTAGCCAACAAACAACATACCCTCAGCACTTTAGTGAACTGTGTTTTTAGAGCTTATTCACAGGTTCCCTGTGAGTGAAAACCTACCCTTCACATCTACACCAGACAGCACGTGTAATTGCCCTCTCCTACGGCTCCATCTTCTTCCAGTTCTCAGGTGTGATCACCATCCTGGTCCTTTTACCTATCCCACTACTCTTAGTAGGATTCTGTCTCCATGCCATTCTCATGCAAGCTTCACCTCTGGAGGTCGAGTTCACCTTTCACATCTGTCTCGAACCTTGGCGTTCCAATTCAAGACTTACTTCTGACTTTGTGCTTTCTGTTGTTGTCCCCTAGCAACACCTTAACTGAACTTGGTGTCCTTGCCCCAACTTAGCACTTCCCTCTGACTTCTCTTTCTGTTGGTAACCCCACCATTCCATAGGACTGAGGGTATGAAATCAGCTTCCTTCCTCCTCCTGTCTGTGAACAGTCAGGCATGAAATCCTATCACCCTATCACCCTCATGCTGTGCAGTGACTGTCCTTTCTGCCTCCACTGCACTGCATCCTAACGAACCTCTCAGTCAGCTCTCCTCATCCGTACTGGGATAGCTGCTGCCGCTTATTCCTCAGGTTATACTGTCCACCTTCAAAGGGCTCATTCTTTTGTAAAGACATGATTACATCACATCTTCAAGAATTTGTTGAGATCTCTCTTCTGCACAATAAAGTTTTCAAAGTTCTAGTTCCTCGATGGCTTTGATGAAGATGATGGGGGTTGTCGTCGTCGTCATCATCATCATCATCATCATCATCATCATCATCATCATCCATCATCATTTCTATCTGGCCTGGAAATTACTATGTAGTAATCGAAGTCATGGCTTCTGCCTCTTGATTGCTGAGATTAAAGATGTATGCCACCATACCTGACACTCCTTTGATTGAACCAAGCACTGCATTAATCGGTAAAGATATAAAGACACACAGCCCATGTATCCAGGGTGCTTGCTAGTCCATTGGAAGAGAAAAACAAAGAAATAAGTAAATATTTGAAAAGCTAAAGTCCAAGGCTACAGAGGGACAACAGCAATAAGAAGACCCATGTAAGCCTGCTGGCTTGTTCAGTAAGAAGTCCCACTGGAGCCCGCTGGCCCCTACAGTAAGATCACCCACGTAAGCCTTCTATGTTTCCTCAGGAATTCCTCTAGTTTCAAATTTGTGATTAATATTTAACATACAAACATCATAAGTTTAGTTGAATACCCAACTTTGACTCCAATTCACAATGCCTGTACACTCTGGCTTCCTGGAACTGCTTCCCTTACCAAGCCACAAGTAGTCTATAAATAATTCCCCCCCCCCCCCGAAAACAGCGATTCAACAGGTATAAATGAAGTAATCCTAATAGCATACAAATATTTTCCTTGGTTATTTTTCTAGAATCTAAACTAACATGGTTTATCTTTGAGGAGTATTACACTGTCTCCATGTACTAACATGGTTTATCTTTGAGGGGTATTACACTGTCTCCATGTACTAACATGGTCTATCTTTGAGGAGTATTATACTGTCTCCATGTACTAACATGGTCTACCTTTGAGGAACATTACACTGTCTCCATGTACTAACATGGTCTATCTTTGAGGAGTATTACACTGTCTTCATGTTTCTTTCTCATCCTGGGGGGGGGGTGTACTTTTTATGATCTCCAGGATAGTTTTTTTCTTTCATAATTGATTATTTTTAAAATACATTTAAAGCCAGGTAGTGGTTGCGCACGCCTTTGATCCCAGCACTTGGGAGGCAGAGGCAGGTGGATTTCTGAGTTCAAGGCCAACCTGGTCTACAGAGTAAGCTCCAGGATAGCCAGGGATACACAGGGAAACCCTGTCTCGAAAAACCAAAACCAAAAAAAAAAATCTTCATTTGCTCAGATATATACTATTTACAACTCTTTAACTTTTTTAGAATTTTATTTTTATTTCTTTTGTAAGTATGTTTGTGTCTGTATGTAGTACCCAAGGAGGCTGTGTTCGGGTTTCAGATCCCCTGGAACTGGAGTTCCAGGCAATTGCGCACCATCCGATTAGGTGCTGCGGACTGAGGCCATGTCCTCTCAGCCTGACTGCAATCTTTAGTTGTAAAGCTGGATCCGTCGTGTACTTGGGTTACCTCTCTTTGTAGCAGAGGTCTACTGGCAAGGCGTTCTCCCATCTGAAGGTTTTTTCCCCTCTGTTTTGTTTTGTTTTGTGTTTGTGAAAAGATGCTTTTACATGAAATGCACTTCTGGTTGGCCCTTTTCATTGTTCCATACTTTAAAAATGTCACTGATTGTGATCACCTTTCTGTGACATTCCTAAATATGTAGAGTTTTTATAATAAATAGGTTTTAAAAGCATGCTCCTTCCATTTCCTATCATTTTGGGTCTGTTTATAGTGATTGATATTTCTCCTCCATTTCCTGCTGGATCCAGCTAAATATATAACTGAAGATTGCCCCATGTGCTGTATTTGATTTTGCCATACCGACAGTGGGGACATTTTCAACCTTTAGTATACCATCATTTATGTTTTGTTGCAGGTGTGGCTTCATGCACCGTATGAACTCCATCTTTCCTTATTTGAACACTTCATAGAACTGCTCACAGAGTCCAGGTACCAGTCAGCACTCGTGTGGTTAGCTGTCCGGTTGTAGGAGAGAGTGTCTTCCGGTGTGTTAGTTAAGTCGTCTGTCTCTTGTAGTGAGGCTTCCAAGAACGCCAAGTTAATGAGGGAATTTCAGCTCATCCCCAGGCTGCTCTTGACTCTTCGAGACATGTCCTTGTCCCAGCCAACCATCGCTGCTATCAGCAATGTGCTGAGCTTCCTGCTGCAGGGCTTCCCTAACAGCAACGATCTGCTCAGGTGGGTCTGTCTCCATTGACTGAGGTGGAGAGGAGTGAGGTGAATGGAATCGGTGCTTATGGTCCTGTGCTCATGTGACAGCCGTATTGCCAGTAGTGTGGAAATAAAGCACAGGAAGGGGGTGGAAATGACCCAAAACCACTGGCTGACTTAGTATAGGAATTTCCAGTGCCCTCCTTACTCCTACGGCCTGTCAAACCTCACGGGTGTATGTCTCTCTCTCTCTCTCTCTCTCTCTCTCTCTCTCTCTCTCTCACACACACACACACACACACACACACACACACACACACACACATCAAAGTCTTTCTTTGGCTTCCACATACACACAGGCACTCACACCTACGCACAGGAGAACACGCCTTTCATGCACTCTTACACCACAGTCATGCACCTCTATTGTGTGCATGTGCCATGGTTGATAGATTTTTTTTTTTTAACATAAAGAAGGTGTGGAGTCTTTTCTTTCATTATGGAAGTTGTTTTACACTTTGAACTTTATAACATTTGAAGCCGGGGCTTTGAATTAGGAAAGGTGGGGTGGTATGTATTTGTTTGTTTGTTGTTTGAGACAAGGTTTCTCTGTGTAGCTTTGTCTGCCCTGGAACTCACTCTGTACAAAGGCTGACCTTAAATTCACAGAGATCCAACTGCCTCTGTCTCCCCAGTGCTGGGATTAAACCCAGCTCAATTATCTTTATTAGCATTGTTTATTAGAATTTATTCTTCTGTATGATCACTTGTAATGATCATTTAGATGAAATTACCACCAAACCTCCTCAAAATTTTAACATTTTCATTTTCTTTATAAATGAAGAAACAAGAGCCCAGAGAAATTACGCTACTTGTTTCAGCATGGTTAAAAAGTCAGTCATTCCATGTGTGTGTGTGTGTGTGTGTGTGTGTGTGTGTGTGTGTGTGTGTGTCCTACATATATAACGTAGCCTGCATTTCTAAACCCAAGTTCTCCATCACTGGCTCCAGTGGACTCAGCAAATGCCCAAGCATCCTCCCTCCTCAGCCAGGCTGGTGGGCTTGTTTAGACCCCATGTCAGTGCTTTACAGAGCTCAGGCTTCTGAACACCTAGTTTTTAGGCTTTAGAGACGCCATTGTATTGATGTCGTTAGGTCCAAGAGGAAGCAAACTGAATACAGTCACCCAGAGAGAGACAATCGAAACAGAAAGGAGTGTGTGTGTGTGTGTGTGTGTTTTCTCGTATCTTGGTATTTTTGTGATTTAGAGAAAAATGAAACCATTTTATTTTCTGCTCTACTTAAAGGTTTGGCCAGTTCATTTCTTCCACTTTGCCTACCTTTGCCGTTTGTGAGAAATTCGTGGTAATGGAAATAAATAATGAAGAGAAACCTGACACTGGTGAGTTGGCCAAAGGAAATCATCAGCTAATTGTTTTGCCTTCATGACACAAACAGACTGAATTACATGTGAGAATATGTGACTTCCCTTTACTTTTCGGCTTTTTACCGATATGTTTACCTTATATCAAACCTATGCAGTATGCAGAAGTTAGTGTGGCCTCAAAAATTTAAAGGATGTGAAATCTTTCCTGATATTAGATTTATGATGTGCACTTCTAGTGTAATTGAAATTACTTGATTTTTAAAATTATGTCTGTGTTACTAGTTTCATCATTTCCTGGTTAAGCATTGAGTAGTCAGAGGTTATGACCGCCTGAGCAGGTTTGGAATGGGTTCCGTCTCACAGAGTGGGCCTTGAGTCCAGTCAGATAGTGGCCGCTTACTTCTATACAACTGTTTGCACTAGAGTGTATTGCAGGCAGTCACTACCGTAGGTCACGGAGCTTGTGGCTAGCTTGGAGTTTACCTTTCTCCTCCAGTGGTGTGCAGAGTGCCTTCCTATACCATAGTCAGTAGGGGCAAAGGCTCAAAACAGGTATCAACTTGATTTTTTTTTCCATGTCAGTGAGCATGTATATGTTGATAGGGCCTTCCCATTAGTTTGGGGAAAACAACCAATTGTTTTGTCAATTGGTTGGTGTCTTAGGGTTTCTATTCCTGCACAAACATCATGACCAAGAAGCAAGTTGGGGAGGAAAGGGTTTATTCAGCTTACACTTCCACATTGCTGTTCATCACCAGAGGAAGTCAGGACTGGAACTCAAGCAGGTCAGGAACCTGGAGGCACTCCTACCCTTGATCACTAATTGAGAAAATGCCTTACAGCTGGATCTCATGGAAGCATTTCCTCAAGTGAGGCTCTCTTCTCTGTGATAACTCCAGCTTGTGTCAAGTTAACACACAAAACCAGCCACTATAGTTGATTTGTTTGGGGTTTCCATGGTGTCCTTTTGGCCAACAATTTGTTAAATATAGCCCATTCCCGGCACAGGAGATTTCACTTGGCTGTGAAAGGCATCTCCTTGTGGCTTTGTTTACCCTGCCATTTGCATATGGACGCATATATATACATATATGCATATATGTATATATATGTACATATATATAATATCTTCTATATTAGGTTTCCACATGACCCATCAAATGACCCTTTGTTTAGCTGTTCCTTCCATCTTCCCTCTCTCTTCCCTTTTCTCCCTCCCCCTCCCCATTTGAATCTTCTGTTCCAAGTCCCAGCTCTCCCCCACAACCCCTTCCCCTGGTGCATTAGGAAGGATTTCCTCCCTAGGAGGGGGAAACATAAGCTTTTAACTTAATCTACCACGTGCAACAGTGATTTATAAGCTCTTCATTAATATAAGCTAAAAAGATACCAACTAGAAAATAAAAATGCTTCAAAAATCATTGAAATATATCATGTTTCTGTTCCAGTTATACACATGATGCAGGAAAACATTTCTCTATACTCCATACATTTTGTGGCCATTCAGTTCAGTAACCCCAGTAGTGTTGTAAATTCTCGGTGGTGAGGATGTACAAATAGCTAATTTTTCATTGAGAGGATAATTGATTAGGCTGTTCTCATTACCCTTGGCCATTTGAAAGAATAGTGTTAACAGGCCTTAATTGTTCACTGTGAGTTGTAGTGAACGTGATATGATAGTCAAATAAATAAGTAAAAAAATAAAATGAGCTACATTTTTTTTTCTTTCAAGTAGTAGACATAGTATTCAGGATACACCTTCCCAAAAGTAGCTTGGATGAAATGGTGCCCAACATTGATAAGTTAATGAGTGCAAAGTGACATGAACAGTCAGTGACAGAGCTGGAGTTGCCTTCTGTACAAAACCACAGTGGGGCACGAACCCGGCACGTCTTTCAGATGGAGCTCAGCTCTAAACTATATCTAAAACCAGGGGACACAGCGTTAATAGAAAGTCAAATAAAAATTAGTAAGGTTTTTTTTTTTTTGAGAGTAATTTTCTATGTATATTGTCAAGTTATGACAAGCAGTTTTTAGCAAATATGGTATGATTTTGCTCACACTGATAAATACTTGGAAAAATTATTCTTGAGTCCCCCTTTGTGAACCTGAAGCATTGTAACGAATAAAGCAATATATTCACTTTGGGGGTGACCTCACTTCGTGTCTTTGGCTGGCCTAACTGGCTACATAAACCAGGCTCCTCCATGCTGCGTGCAGGGCTAAAGGCATGCGCCGTTATGCTATACCCAACTAAATTCGTTTCTTTTCATTATGCATTAGATGACCTGGACCTCACTATACCGATGAGACTGGCCTTTAACTCGCAGAGATCTGCCTGTTTCTGCCTCCAGAGTGTTAGTTTGTGACTACAGTCAGCTAACTCCCCATTTTAAAAGACAGTATTAAGTTTAGAGTAGTCCATGAGCCAAACAAGTAGAAGCATAAAATCACAGTAGAGTTCATGCTGACCCTTGGTGCTAGCAGAAGTGAAAGCATGCAGTGACCAGCCACACCGCTTTTTCATGGTGTAGCATGCCTGGCACTGTGGGCTAGTGATGCCCACACTGGGCACCCGGGACACTCCACTGAGGACTTCTGAGCCAGTCCTACTCTGGATTTGTCCAGAGGTTCTTTTGTGCTTTCGTGTAGGCTTTACCTCTGTCCCGAGTCTACGATCCTAGCTTTGCTTTATGTATTGTATTTGTTGGATAAACTAATGAATCCTCTTTTCAAACTTTAAAATCTAGTTTCAACACCAAACATAGCTCTTATCTCAAAGAGACTAAGAGAGAGTTTATTCTTGAACCAATACTGAGTAACCATGGCCTGGGGACACAGGTTCAGGTTGATGCAGATGACGAGCTTCAATGTAGAAATGTTTTATGAAGTTTACAGAACAAAGTAAGCCAAGATTTCCAAATGCACAGGTAGATGCATGCACGGGTGAATGCATAGGTGGACGCATGGGGCAGCAGGAGACATTGGCAGGGCAATGTCTGCGGTCAGATAAGGCATTAACTTGGAAGCTTCTCTGAACTGTGGTTGGTGAAAGCCAGCTGTCTGCTGTGCTGCTTTGTTTCACACAGTTTTGCCAGATAGTCTTGAAGACCTTAGTTCAGACACAAAAGTGGATGATGAGCTTCGGACAGCCTAGGGACACCTGGGTCTAGATCTGCAATATTGCAAGTCTTCCTAATTGGAAAGTTCCGCCATGTATGTGGAAGCTTAGATGGGTGTTGCCTGTTCTGAGAACTTGAGTTCACAATGCTGCATTTACCTGTGTCTGAAGAAAGAGGAGGTTACCCACCTGCCTGGGAAGGTTCTGTGGGAATCATTGTTTTTATTCATACAGTTTTAATTGACGACTTCCTCCTCCTGAGGGAGAGAGGAGAATATTAAATATAAGTGAGGACTAAAGTCTTCATTGTCCCAACTCTTGATAATGTTAGAGGCATAAATGAATAATTGTCAGAGTCCCCAAAAGAAATTATTTACCTTCATTTTCTTACCTGCTGTAGTGGAAAGCCCTTCTAAAGGAAATGCCTTCTGGAGATGCCAGGTGTCGAGGGGGCGTTCTATCTGTCACCTCTGGGGTATTTTATTTGTTTGTTTCCTTTTAGGAGCAGAAGAGGAGTTTGGAGGTCTTGTGTCTGCTAATCTCATACTTTTGAGGAACAGACTTCTAGACATCTTGCTAAAGCTAGTTTATACATCTAAAGAAAAGACAAACATCAACTTACAGTAAGTGAAACCTTTTTAGAATAGACAGTCCTGGCCGGGTAGTTGTGGTGCATATGTTTAACCGCAGCACTCAGGTGGCAGAGGCAGGCGGATCTCTGCATGCTTGAGGCCAGCCTGGTCTATATGTTGAGTTTTAGGACAGCCAGGGCTGTATAGTGAGACCCTGTCTGGAGAGAGAGAGAGAGAGAGAGAGAGAGAGAGGGAGAGAGAGAGAGAGAGAGAGAGAGGGAGGGAGAGGGAGAGAGAGAGAGGGAGAGAG
>JADRCD010217086.1:8607-22493 GCA_019843815.1 Montemys delectorum
AAGGAAAGGAAAGGAAAGGAAAGGAAAGGAAAGGAAAGGAAAGGAAAAAAAACAGTTATGCTTAGAAGCAGCCCAACTTCATTTTTCCCATATTCTATCAGTGAAGTAGCAACAGGCCATACATGAAGAGACACGGGCCTCCCCCCTTTAATGAAAGGGATGTTAAACAATTTATAACCATCTCTAGATTTTTAGAGCAGGACAGATGAGTTCAGCACAGGCAAGATTTACCCAGCCTAGAAACAGATAAAGCCCCCGGACAGCTATAACTGTGTTGTTCTAAGTTATTTCTTAGTTCCAGGATAATTTGTTCTGCAGCAATAGATTACAAATCCATACACTTTTTTTTTTTTCAAAGCTGTCCCTCTGTCCCTGTCTAGGACATAACACTGAGTGGGAATAAGTCAAGGGCTGAGCCTATGATGTATTTCCTGAAGGGTCCTGAAGTTAGAGAAGCCAACTCTGAAACAAGCCTGCCTCTTGCATTCCTTTAACAAACATTTTTAAAGTTCTTCCCCTTTGCTATGTGTTAAGCAAAATGCTAAAACTAAAAGAGAAGTAAAAACAGCCAAGGTTCCCCAAATTAGGGGAGTCTCAAAGAATACCTCTGCCTGGTCCTGTCCTGGAAGGTTTACCTCAAGGCGGATACTGCCAGATGACATGGGCTTGTGACCTTTGACTATTCACATCGTCTGTCCCAAAGCCATCCTGCATCCTATTCCTCATTCTTCTCTCTGGCTTCTAACCCCTGAGTTCATTTCCTATTCTCAACTTTCATTTCAGCCCAAGTCTTAGCCCTAACTCCCAAACCCTAACTCCCAGACTACTGCTTTCCCTCATAAGCTATGCTCCCTTAAGACCCAAGTTTCACACCCAACTCGGGTATTAATTGGGCCATTCCTACTCATCAACTCTAAAAGCCAGGACCGGAAGTTCATGTTGCAAGCCCGGAAGTTATTCGGACTCGTTCTTCCCTCCATAGGCCCTTTCCTCTTCAGTTGATCCTTGAGAATCATCCCAGGCCCAGGCCGGGAGCCATTGTCCCCAGCCAGCGAGGCGCATCTCAGACGCACCATCTCCTCGGGCTCTTTTCCTGCTCTGTCTGGATTGGGCTCATTTACTAAAAATTAGTTGGGAATGAAAAAAGCCCCTAGTTTATTAGCGTGCTATTATTCCCTCCCGCCATCCCCCTGCAGCATGATGGATTGCCTGGTGAGGGGACGCAGCCCCAGCCGGGGAGCGAGCAAGCTCTGCTCGGTCCCCAGCGCAGACAGATGGGGAGGCCGAGTCCTGACCATGATTGATTAGCTCCGCAAAGCCTGTTGAGCGGAGTTCCATCAAGATTGATGCTTTCTCCTCATAACAGCATTTCCAAAAAGTTTCTATTACATTTTGATTATGTTTATAGAATCTCGCTGGTCCGGGGGTAGATGCAATCTCGTTCCTTCCCAGTGTGTGTCTGCGTGGGCCGCCACAGTGCCTCGCCTAGTCCGGCCTGCTTGGCCTCTTCATAGTGACCTTCGCTTGCTGGGCAGCAGAAGGGACCCCGGTGGCCTCCCGAGAGCAAGTTAGAGAGAACTGATGTCCACTCTCCTGGTGCCTAATGGCCAGCATGGCAGCTCTGCTTTTAAAGGGCCAAAGGTCTAGAAGATTCTATGGCCTAGGCTTGAAGATGGAAGAAATCTCCAGAGGAATTTTCCCCAGATCTGCAGGTGGGGAGGGAAGAAACTGCGTGGGCCTAATTTTTCTACCTGATTCCCAAGGACACGGCAAGGCCATGTCAAATGTAATAAGCATGATAAAATACATGTTTAAATATTTATATGAGTGTGTGTGTGTGTGTGTGTGTGTGTGTGTGTGTGTCCATTTTATCCAACAAGGGATTTTAGTGATGCCCAGGGCATGGTGATGAATGAATAACAGAGAAGAATTAGGAACAGAGAAATGCAAATTAGGAAAGAATGTCAAGACCAAAAGGAGGGAAATATGATATATGATATATATCGTGTACACTGCTATGTGGTCCTTATGGTTAGACCTTTAATTTGGTCTGAGTTTCCTGACAGTCAAAGTGAAAAAGGAAATAAATCAACTATTTTGAGTTTTTTTTTTTCTTACTGTCATTAATGAGAAAAAAAATTAAGTTCGTTGGGAGAATTTTAGATTTTTGTCTTGTTTTGTTCTGTTTGTTTTTTCCAAATACTAAGGAAAGTTAATATTAGATTCTGCGAAGGAGAAGGGCTTACACTGTTACTTACTCACTAGTTTGTTTATTTGGGCGTGGGAAGAGGACGTGCGAAGGGGGTCATGTGCATGCCAAGGGGCACATGTAGCAGTCAGAGGACAACTTTTATAGATGCTGGGCTCTCCTTCCAACACGTGGACTCCAGGGATTGAACCCAGATCATTGTGTTTCCAAGCAAACGCCTTTATCCACTGAGCTTTCTCTCCAGCCAGTAGGTTTGTATTTGTTGCCACTGTTTTCTGGGGCTGGGGAGCAAGCCCAGGGCCCTGCACATGTCTCTGTGTTGTTTCCTTCCTCAGATATAAATTTCATTGTGATATACCTTGAAAATAAATCATACACTTTTCAAAAAAAAAAAAAAAGATTCACAGCTCTAATTGAGATGAACTACTGGATTAAACAATGTTCTCAAAGTGACATTTTAGATGACATAGTGGAGTTACCTGTCTCTTACAGACAACATTGGGTGTCTGTCTCTTGACACTTTACCTTTCAAGACAGGGCCTATCACTGAACCTGGAGTTCATTTCAGCTTGGCTGGCTAACCAGCAAGCCCCCAGGCTCCTCCTATCTCCACCGCCACTGCCACTCCAGCGCTGGGATTGCATAAGCCACTGTGTCCAGCTCTGATGTGAGTGCTGCAATCTGACCTCGGGCTTTCATGTTTGTTCCGCTGAGCCATTCTCCCAGTCCTAAACTTAGCTTTCTAACAAATATTCTTTGAGCTGTCTCCTTTTTGTTTTTAAATATGTAGTAATATATCAGAATGAAATCAACATCTTCTATGGCAACATCAAGAATATACAATGAAGGCTAGAGATTTGGCGCAGCAGTGAAGCGCATTGGCTGCTCTTCCAAAGGACTTGGATTTGATTCCCAGCACCCACACGGTGGCTCACAACTATCTGTAACTCCAGTTCCAAGAGTGCGGGTTCCTCTTCTGACTTCCTCAAGCATGGAGCACACGAGTGATCCTCATACAGGCAAGAAAAACACTCACCTGCATAAAATACAATAAATATTTTTTTAAAAATTTTTTTAGATTTGCAACATTAACAGACAAATGAATAGGTGTTCAACATGGCCAATCATCAGGAAAATTCAAACAAAAACCACGAAGAGGCATCACTTCGCATCTGTTAGAATGGCTAGTATCAGTACTAAAAGGGTAGCAAGCGTTGACAAGGTAGTGAAGAAGTTGGGACCCTTGTTTCTGAGATAGGGATGATATTCTTCTGATGTTAGCAGCCATGTTCTCTGTCTCTTGTGACTCAAAGGTTTGAATGGGAATGCCTACTCCCACCACCCCCGCCCACCCACCATTGGCTCAGATGTTTGGGTTTTTGTTGGTGGTGTTGGGTTTTTGGGTTTGCTTGGTTTGTTTTGTTGGGGTTTTTTTTTTGTCTGTCCGTCTGTCTATCTATCTGTCTGTCTGTCTGTATTTTGAGACAGGGTTTCTCTGTGTACCCTTGGCTGTCCTGGAACTCACTTTGTAGCCCAAACTTGCCTTGAACTCACAGATCTGCCTGCTTCTGCCTCTGGAATCCTATACGTTGAAACTTAGAGGTATTAGAGGCGTGTCCTGACACCACTGCCAGCCTGTCTCAGAGGTTTGAATACAAGGTTCCCAGCTGATGGTACATTGAGAGAGGCTCAGAAGGTATGGCTTTGTTGGAGGAAGTGTGTCCCTGGAGGGAGGCTTTGGGAGTTTAAGGACTCCCTCTGTTCTTAAATCAATCTCTCTGCTTCCCATGGTTGAAGATGTGAGTAAGCCCTCAGCTTCCTGCTCCTGCCCTCAGCTTCCTGCTCCTGCCCTCAGCTTCCTGCTACTTTCCCATCATAGACTCTAATCCTCTTGCACCATGAATTCAAATAAACTCTTTTTTTTTCCTATAAGTTGCCTTTGTGATGGTGTTTTATCAAAACAATAAAAATGCAACTAACGAATATGTACTTGCAAAATGCTTGCATTTTCTTCTTCATACTCGTAAATATATAATGTGTGAATCTACACCTAATCCATATTTCATATAAAATATTGTTTCTTAATTTTAAAGTATTAAATATTATAAGAAAAAGAAATAAATTTCCACCTGCCTCATGCTAAGATGAATGCCAAGGTTTCCTCATCCCTCATTATATGCAGTATTTATAGGACCATCATCCAAGGTGTCCCCATCTCTCCTGTCACATGACCCCACCTAAAGAACGTTGTGTCTCCCATTGGTGATGGAAGAACAGGAAAGACAGAGAACCTTGATCCCACTGGTTATTAGGAAAAAGCTAATTGGACTCTCTCTCTGAGCTATCTTATTGACCACACAAGCTCCAAAATAACACTGATTTTGCTTCTTTCAGAGAGAGTGTGCTTAAAGGCCTGCAGCTGGAGCTTGATGGTAGATCACTCATCTACCATTCCCAGTGCCCTGGGTTCAATCCACAGTTTAAACAAAACAGAGTTTGCTCAGTATAGCTTGCAACCAAAACAGTCTTCTCTCAAAATCCAAGAGTAAGATTCAAAAATTCTCAAAAAAGGGGGCTAGGGAGATGGCTCAGCGGGAAGGTCCTGAAGCAACCACATGGTGGCTCACAACCGCCCGTAATGAGATCTGACGCCCTCTTCTGGTGCATCTGACTACAGTGTATTACGCTGGAGCGAGCAGACTGGAGCGAATGGGACCGTCCTGAGTTCAATTCCTAGCAACCACGTGATGGCTCATGGCCATCTGTACAGCTACAGTGTACTCATACACAAAATAAATAAATAAATAAGTATTTTTTTAAAAATTCTCAAAAAATTACCACAAATCAAACTCAGCAGTTGGTGGCCAAGAGGTACCACCAGATCTATCAACAATACAAGGCTGGCTTAGCACTGAAGTCAACTAGTGCAATGCAGGATATCAATAGAATGAAGAACAAAAATAAAAATAATAAATCACCAAAAGTGAAAAACACAAAATCATTACACCTGATGGAGGTAAACTACTCAATACAATATAATTCCACTTCATAATGTTTTAAGTTAGCAAAATCAGAAGTATGAGTAAATAGTCTAAAACATAATAAAGCTTACCTATTTTTAAAAAATGGCCATCATCTTACCTAGAGGAAAGAGACTCAGAGCTTTCCTCCTAAGATCAAGCTTATATATTTACAATGAATGACCAGAAAATGAAACTGGGAAAACAGTTCAAATTATAAAAGTATGAAAAAAGACTAAAGTACTGATGTCTAAATGAAACAAAAGACATGGAAGCCACTGAAAAGAGCAAAATACTGCAAGACATTAAAAATGATCTAAGCAAGAGAGAAGAAGACACTCATATGACAATACTCTTGTGATGACTTTACTCTTGGTAGCGATCTGTAAGAACCAGGGCAATCCTATCAAGTTTTCATTGCCATTTTATAATAAATAAACAACTTGATTGAAAAACTGTATATATAAATTCAAAAAATATACAGTAAAACATAATAGAACCATCTGGGGATGTAGCTCAGTTGAAAAAGTTTTTGCCTAGCATGCAGGTAGCCTTGGATTCAGTCCACATCAAACTGGGCTTGGTGGCGCACACCTGGAATCCCAGCCCTCAGAAAGTAGAGACAGGAGGGTCAGAAGTGCTTGGTCATCCTTTACATAGTGAGTTCAAAGCCAGCCTGGAATACATGATACTTTGTTTCAATAAAAAGAGGAGGAAGAAGAGGAGGAGAAGGACGAGGACGAGGAGAACAAGAAAGAAGAAGAAGAAGAAGAAGAAGAAGAAGAAGAAGAAGAAGAAGAAGAAGAAGAGGAAGAAAGAGGAGGAAGAGGAGGAGGAGGAAGAAGAAGAAGAAACAAAATAATCTTGAAAAGGCAGGTATATTAGTTTATTTTCTTGTTGCTGTGACAATATACTAGGCAAAAGTAACTTGAAGGCTTATTTTGTCTCATAGTCCAAAGAAGGGTACAGTCCATCATGGTCTGTGAAGTCTTCACATCAGGAGCTTGCAACATTTGGTTGCTTGCACCATGGTCTGGGGAGAGGGCTGTAAGTGCTGGTCCTTAGCTCACTTTCTCCTGTGACTCAGTCTAAGATCACCTAATGGTACTGCCCACATTAGGGTGGATCTTTCTACTTCTTTAATGGAGTCTATATAATCCCTCAAAGACACCCTATGGATTTGTTTTCATTGTGATTCTAAATCTCAAGTTGCCAATCAGGATTCACCACCACAGAAGGACAAAAATCAGAAGTCCGACACACCCCAATTTCACAACTTCCATTTGAGGTACAATACTGGGACTTTGTGGTTCTGCATAAGGATAGAGGTTAAATAAACTGAATTGAATTTCAAAGCTAGAAATAAAAACCTTACATTGTGGTTAACTTTTTTTTCAAGACAACTCAATGGGAAAAGATATAGACAGCTGGATCCTAGCAGCCCTGGCAGTGTGCTAGCCTGTATCCCCAGTGCTATATGAGGTAGAGACAGAAGAATCTCTGGGCTTGCCTAGCCCCAGCTCCTTTGAGAGACCCTATCTCAAGGAAATAAAATATACAGTGATGGGCTAGGACATCTGACATTCTGCTCTGGACCTCATGACTACACAGGTCGGTAGATGTATGTATGCACATACCGTATACATGCCACTCATACACACACACACACAAAGAGACAGACAGACAGACAGACAGACAGACAGACAGACAGACAGAGACAGAGACAGAGAGAGAGAATCCAGTCATGATGGATAGATAGACAGAGGAGTTGAAAACACCAAAAAGGAGACTAGGTCAGGCAGTGGTGGTGCACGCCTTTCATCCCAACACTTGGGAGGCAGAGGCAGGTAGATTTCTGAGCTCAAGACCAGTCTGGTTGGTCTACAGAGTGAGTTCCAGAACAGCCAGGGCTATGCAGAGAAACCCTGTCTCCAAAAACCAAAAAAGAAAAAAAAAATGGCTCAGCGGTTAGGAGCACTGATTGCTCTTCCAAAGGTTCTTGACTTCAAATTCCAGCAACCACATGGTGACTCACAACCATCCCTAATGAGATCTGATGCCCTTTTCTGGTGTGTCTGAAGACAGCTACAGTGTACTTATATATAATGATAAATAAAATCTTTGGCAGGGCGGTGGGGGCGCACACCTTTAATCCCAGCACTTGGGAGGCAGAGCAGGCGGATTTCTGAGTTCGAGGCCAGCCTGGTCTACAGAGTGAGTTCCAGGACAGCCAGAGCTACACAGAGAAACCTTGTCTCGAAAAAAACAAAAACCAGAAAAATAAAATAAAATAAAATAAAAATCTTTGAAGAACAAAAAAGAAAACACCAAAAATATTAATGTAAATGTTTGTAACAGCATTATTTTTTTAGCTATGTTTCAGTGTGTATCAACATGTGGATATGCACACATAAGTGAAGATGACAATGAAGAGGTGTTGGATCCCCTGGAGTTGGAATTTCAGACTGTTGAAAGCCTCCTGATGTGCATACTGAGGACTGAATTCAAGTTCTGTGGAGGAACAAGTGCTCTTACCTGCTGAGCCATCTCTCCAGCCCTGTGACAGCATTATAATTAACAGCCCCAAAGTAAACAACCTAAATGCCCATCCACTGATGAATAAATAACAAAATCTGGATGAACTTCTGAATAATACTGCAATATGAATGAAGCTCAGAAACATGCAAAGTGGCAAAAGCCAAGCATACATCATCATCTATGACATGGTCTCACTTGTACAAGTGTTTGAGGACCAGAAGCACTGCTCAGTAGCAGTGCTGTGCATCCGTAAGGTGCATGAGGCCCCAAGTTCAACCCCCATAATAAAAAAAATAATAAAATGTCCACAACAGTCAAATTCACAGAGTCAGAAATCATGCTTAGCTGCCAGGAGCCAGGGAATGATGGGAGTGGGAGGTGACTGTCACAGGGTGTGGGGTTTCATGACCAAGGGATGCAAGGCTCTGAAGCCGCATCATGGTGATGGACACACAGCTCTGTGAACACACTAAAAGCCAGCCGGTTGTACACTTGTAAAGCATGAGCTTTATAGTATGTGAATTATGTCCCAATAAAACTGCTATTTAACAAAAAAGAGAGGAAGGAAGAAAACACGCACACTAAATAAAATAAATAAATAAATAAATAAATAAATAAATCCTCAACAGTGAAAAGGCAAATGAGCCAATTAGAAAGCAGCAAAAGACCTGAAGAAATGGTCCGTCAAACAGACACGAGAAGATGGTAACTATCATTACCCAGAAGGAAAAGATTTCCCCGGGAGTCTGAGGCACAAGGACAGTGAGTTCGAGACCAGCTGAGCTCCATGATGAAACCCTACCTTGAAATAAATAAGAATTCAAGAATGATTAAATTAGGTGCCTGCAGGATGGCTCAGAGGTTAAAGACAATTGAGTTTGACTTCTGGAATCCACAAAAAGTTGGAAGAAGAGAACAAACTGTATATAGTTGTTCTCTGACCTCCATATATACACTATGATACATACATGCACACATACACATCATGGACACACACATGAAAAACAAATTTTAAAAGAATGATCAAAAAACTTCACAAAGACCGTGAGAATGTTTCATTAGTAAAAGCTACAAACTGGCCGGGCGGTGGTGGCACATGCCTTTAATCCCAGCACTTAGGAGGCAGAGGCAGGTGGATTTCTGAGTTCGAGGCCAGCCTGGTCTACAGAGTGAGTTCCAGGACAGCCAGGGCTACACAGAGAAACCCTATTTCGGGGGAAAAAAAAAAAGCTACAAACTGGAAACAACCTAGATGCCCTCTGATAATGAGTGGTTAAACCAATTCTGGTATATTCTTGTTATATCCATGCATAGAATAGTATTTAGCAGTAAAAAGGACTGAATTATTAATGTGTCCACTTTCCATGAACCTTCAAGGAATTATGTTGAGTAAAGAAAATCAATCCTGGGATTGGAGGGATGGCTTAGTGGTTAAGAGCACTGAGGTCCCCAGGTTCAATTCCCAGCACTTACGTGGCAGTTCACAACCCTCTATAACTACAGTTTCCAGCAGAACTGATGCCATCTTCTGACCTCTGCAGGTACTGGGCATGCAAGTGGTATACAAACATACCTACAGGCAAAACGTACATATACACATACATACACGTACACAAGAACATTTGAAAGGAAAAAGTCTTAGAAAGTTGCAATTATATGGCTCCAATAGAGAAAATAATTTTTTTATTTTTTAATTGGATATTTTCTTTATTTGCATTTCAAATGTTATCCCCTTTCCAGGTTGTTGCCCCCCCCCCCCAGAAATCCCCTATCCCATCCACCTCCCCCTGTTGATATGAAGGTGTTCCCCCACCCACCCACCCACTCCTTCTTCCCTGCCCCTGCATTCCCTACACTCAGGCATCGAACCTTCACAGAACCAAGGGCCTCTCCTCCCATTGATGCTCAACAAGGCCATCCTCTGCTACATATGCAGCTGGAGCCACAGGTCCCTCCATGTGTACTCTTTGGTTGGTGGTTTAGTCCCTGGGAGCTCTGGGAGTGGGGGAGGGTCTAGTTGGTTGATATTGTTGTTCTTCCTTTGGGATTGCAAATCCCTTCAGCTCCTTCAGTCCTTTCTCTAACTCCTCCATTGGAGACCCCATGCTGAGAAAATAAAAACTTTAAAACAGAAATGAGCCAGACAAGGGTGGCACAAACCTTTAATCCCAGCACCGGAGAGGCAGAGGCAGGAGGATCTCTGTGAGTTTAAGGACAGCCTCACTCTACAGAGTGAGTTCCAGGACAATCAGGACTACACAAAGAAACCTTGTCTCATAAAACAAAAACAAGGGCTGGAGAGATGGCTCAGCAGTTAAGAGCACTGACTGCTCTTCCAGAGGTCCTGAGTTCAAATCCCAGCAACCACATGGTGGCTCACAACCATCCGCAATGGGGATCTAATACTCTCTTCTAGTGTGTCTGAAGACAGCAACAGTGTACCCAAATACATGAAATAAATAAATCTTTTAAAAAAGATGTTTATAAAATGAAAACAAGCAAACAAAAAGCAGATGAGTGATTGTCAGGGATTGGAGTGGGGCTGGGAGGACTGGAACACTGGAAGAAGATAGATATACCTGTCAAAGGACACCATGAAGGAACCTAGTATGTGAATGTTGACTGGTGGTAGACACACAATGCTACACATGATATTAAATTGCATATAACTAAATCCAAGCACAGGCTAAACTATGGGACTGTAGTAGATAAAATTCACAGGTTGTATAGACAACAATACTGTAAGTTTTAAGACAGAAACCTCTGAGGAATTCAGAAAAGAACACACAAGGTCTCTCTGTTTTTGTTACAAAACTACATATAAACATGTGTTCTTTAAAATTAAGTTCTTATTAAATGTATGCATGGTATGATCAAAGAAAGAGGGGACAGGAGAGAGAGGATGTGGGAGGGAGGAAGAGAAGTCAACAGAGGTAAAGAGGAACATTTACCATAGATATACCACTCTCCAGAGTCCAAGTTCTCTACCACTGACTAGAGACAAATATTCTTGTTACATTTATGTATTGTGTGTGTGTATTCACACACTCACCCCAGCACACGCATCACACACTACACACACGGAAGTCAGAGGATCACTTGCTGGAGTAGGTTTTGCCTTCCAGCATTCATGGCCCAGTGACTGAACTCAGGTCATCAGACTTCGTAGCAAGTGTCTTTACCTGCTGAGCATCATGCAGCCTCTGAGATAAATACTCTACCCTCATTTTAAAGATGAAGAAACTGAGTTCAGGGAATGGCTGCCCCATTCTCCAAGACACATTTTGAGGACTCAAGATTCAATCCCTCCATTCCTACTCTCCTGTCTGCTTCCGTCCTTTAGCCAAACAGAGGCATCAATCAAACGTTGGCAACGGCTCCATTACTCAAGAGGAAATTGAAGCCAGACTGTAAGATGCAGTCCACAAAATTCATGATTTCTTCCTCCCACCCCAGCTCCTTCGACTTGGTCCCTTTTTCATATGGATCGGTTTTTATTTCTGCATTTATTGCATACGCAAATTACAGATGAAAGCATCGACTACACAAGTCATTACTCAGAGTAGTATCTCCCTGACTGCCACCGGACGAGGACCGAACAGCTTGTGGTTAATTTGCTATATAATCACTGCCTGTGACAGCGGGGCAGGGCCGTGCCTGTGCTAATATTAGGAAAGAGGAAACTGAGCAGAGAGGATCCCTGGGGTGCGAGGAGAGAGGGTGGTATTGAACCAGAGAGAAGAGAGCTGCAAAGGAGACAGTCAGGAGGCCTGCTTCACTTAGAGGCTTCTGGGAGGGTTGGCTTCACTGCTAAATGACAAATAGATTCCTCCCATCTGCCACGCCTCTGTGGAAGAGCTAACCTGATCCCCATTGTCCTAACCTCTGCCATTTCCTAGTCAATGAGGCCACTGCCAACACTCAGAGCAGGGTGTCTGTACACACCGGCTGTACATGCCGGGATGGATACCTGCAGAATGGGCCACGGACAGGAGGAGATCTGCCAGCAGGCACTGGTGTTAGCACACTAACAATTCAGAAAGAAGAAAGCCATCAATCCAACTTTATAAATGAGAAGAGTCTGTGAACAAGTGAACGCCAGATCTGGAAACTTAAATATGAGGAGACGAGAGGACGCTCAACTGCCATCATCATCAAAAGGAATTCTCCACTCAAACCTGTAGGATTGACCAAACTCAAAACCATTTAATCCAACATACTGTGCTCACCAGGATATGAGAAAGCCAGCACTCTGAAGGTTACAGGGAGTGTAAAGCGGTAGTTTGCATGGATGGCAATTCAGCACGCTCCATCAAAAGTTTTGACTCATGTGCCCACTGACCCATAAATCCCACTGCTCTGGAACGGATTCCACAGACAGACTCGCATATATGTATGCAAAGTTGGATTACAGGGCTATTCACTGCAGCGCGGTTTATAATAACAGAAGATTGGAGACAGCCTGAATGTCCATCAAGAGGGGACTACTCAGACAAATTGCCATACATCCTTAGGATGGAAATCTTTATGACTGTTAAAAAAGAATGAGGCAGCTCTTTATGTACGGATATGAGACAATCTCCAAGATATATTGTTACGTGAAAAAAAGCAAAGTGCTGAACATTGTGATTAGAGTGTTTGTATGTAGGGGGTGAGGTTATACACGCATACGCATCTCTGTTTTTGTACACGGAGTGGCAGATCTGTGCTTCTGAAGCAGGGACAAGGTCCTGGTGGCTAGGGTTAAAAAAGGGGAGAGGTTTGTTGTTGTACCAAAAGCAGGGCCTGCTGTTGATGGCCTGGGGGCTCTCTCTCTCCCTGCTGCTGAGGCCTGCTGGCAGGACGTGAGTTATAGTTAAAAAGAAGGCAATGTATAAATGAGATATTTTATTGTAGGAAGGAGAAAATAGACCAGTCAAGTAGAGAGAAGGAAAGGAAGGAGAGGAGAAAAGAAGGAGAGAGTGAGAAAGAGAGAGAAAGGGAAGAAAAGAAGAGAGCAAGAAGGCAAGAGAAGAGAACAAAGAGCAGGAAAGAGAGGGGAGAAAGAGCAAGAGAGAACAAGAGAGTGAGGGAGTGAGAGAGTAAGAGAGTGAGGAGGGGGCAAAGCGCCCCTTTTATTGTATGGGGTGTGGCATGTCTGGCTATGGTCAGATGACTGGGGGTAGGGTCCAGCTAGAATGCTGGGAGCTTGGAGCATTGTCTGCCTGATAGAGCTGTGAGGGGTTGTGACTGAAACAGGAGCCAAAGACTCAGGAGTTACGGCCAAGCTCCTTCTGTCCCCTGGAAGAGGTTCCTTGGTGGCAGGCACCTCTACCTGCTGAGCCACCTCTCCAGCCTGTGATGGTTTAAACCCTCTGTTGAACTTGCCTTGCTCAGGAATCGAAGCTGGTCCTACACTCGAGGCCTTTCATATTTGACATGAGTCCAGGCCTCATTTCCTCAGCACCACAGCAAGGAGGCTCCTCTCTGGGCACACTAGATTTCTCCCTTCTCCCAAAGGCACAGCATTCTCCCACCTCATGGCCCTCACGCTTGCTGTCCTGTGTTCAAAACACCCTGCCTACCCTTACTTGCTCATCTTTCAAAGGCTAGGACCAAAGTGACCCCCAGAAGATGGCCTTTCCTCACTTCCCCCAGATTGCTATTCCTCCTGCTCTAGGGTGTCTGCTTAGCACCCTAGAAAGGCCTCTGACCCAGAATAACAGGGACAATGCCTGGAAAGGGGCTCCCCCAGTGCGTGCAACATGCCACTTTCCCCAGGTAGTGAATGAGACACAGTGCAGAGTGCCAGAACATAGCCAGGAGTCTGCTCCAGACTTCTATGCAGATACCTCAGAGCATGTGGACACAGTGACAACTCTGAGTAGTTGTCAGTTTGAGCTGCTATAACCAAGGTCCACAGATGGGATGCCATCCCCATGGCAACAATTTACTTCTGTAGCCATCACTGGGTAAAGACACTTACTGCTAAGCCTAGGGAACTGAGTTCAGTCCCTAGGACCCATGTAAAGGAGGAGGGAGAGAACTAACTCCACAAAGCTCTCACCCCCCGCCCCGGACACACACCACACACATACACAGAGAGAGAGAAACAGAGAGACAGAGACAGAGACAGAGAC
>JADRCD010217087.1:3444-20795 GCA_019843815.1 Montemys delectorum
AGTGGCATAGCTAGTTTCCTCAGTGGGTATAATCTTTTACCTCAGACTTTAAGAAGGGTCTTTGTGAGTCTTCTACAGCTGAATTGGGAAAGAAAACAGTTTCTTCGCTGCCTTGGCTTCATAAAGCCTTCATTCCATTCCTCACTCATTAGCACACAACACTCCATTTTGATCCAATAATATTAGCAGGATAGTACTTTTCAACAAACACAGCCTAAGGGAGGAATGCTTGCCATTTTTTCAACCTTCTGCCACCTGTCCCACTTCAGAAAACGAAGGTTTGTTTTATGCTGGAGTTGAATATAATTAACTGAAAGCATTCCCTTTCAGGTCAAGAAGGTGTTTACAGTAGGATGCTGAGTTAGGTCAACAACTTTCTACCTTAAACACAGAGGTCCTGGCATCTTTTCTGAAAATCATATTTTATTAAGCATAGGATATTTTCCTTTTTTTGGCTGCTGCACAATCACAAAAAAAATGAATAACTGAAAATAAAACATATCCATTCATATAATGAACAAAGTGTAAGAATAAAGTGTTTAAGTGAAAACAAACCTAAACTATAGGCCGAGTACCAACTAGAATATTTTATCATAAAGTTTTAAGAATTGGGGAGAGCCAAGTTTCTATGACATACGAGAGGATGTCCTTAAAAACTCCATGATCAGGTCAGACAGACAGATTAAGTTTACTCATCAAACATGTCAACAGAGTTTAAAGAGATTGAAAAGGGGGAGTACATTGAACATAAAACTCGACCTAAGCAGGGCAGTGATGGCGCACGCCTTTAATCCCAACATTTGGGAGGCAGAGGCAGGTGGATCTCTGAGTTTGAGGCCAGAGTGAGTTCCAGGACAGTCAGGGCTACACAGAAAAACCCTGTCTCAAAAAACAAAAACAAAAACAAAAAACTTGATCTAAATTTAGCAAAGAAAATATCTAAAGTTCAGTTAAAATAGTGAAATTTTAAGTCAAGGGCTTTAGTAAGTTTGCGCCCTGGTAATCAACACAGAGGTGTACAAATCATGAGGAATCTGAATGCTGACACCATTAGACACCAAGAAAACGAAGACTTGATGGAGAGTAGAAATACAGACTTTTAATTAGTTTCGTAATTCTTGACGCATATTAGAGAAAGATACTCAGAGCTTCAGTTTGTTTAACCTGTCAACTACTCATTAAAGTGCAGGCAGAAGTATGTTTATGGCCATTTTTTTTTCTATTTTGCTCTGTAAAGGCGTCATCAGTCCAGAGTAACCATATATTTTGCTAGCTCTATTTATGTATGTGGTAATGTTGGGGAGAGGCAGTGCATGCTAATGAAGATCTCCAGTAAGACTTAGGCCATCTACATGGAAAATACAATCCAGTGAGTGCAGAGATCATCAACAATTCTCAGTTCACCTGCTTAATTTACATTCAATGTCATAACAGAAAACAGTAGGGCCATTACATTGTAGTAGATGTGTTCTAGCTCATGCTGACATAACTTGGAAGACATTGATTTCAATAAATAATAATGACTGTCCAAAGTAAACCCTAAAATGTGCTATGTGTGTAGCATTCATATGTAAGCCTCTCTGTGGAAAGATATTAGCTATTATTAGCAATAATCGCGCCTCAGATAAACCTCATTGGCTACGATACTGCCACTGCGCAAAGCTGATATTAGCTATTATTAATGTTTAGACTCCTTTGGAGTCTTCAGCGTGGGCCTTATAATATTCAGATGCTTGGCACTCCTGGTTCCCATGTGTCCTCATAGATATTCACATCTTATATTTATTTTAAAAATAAAGGAACTGGACCTCATGGGATAAAATAATTTGCTCAGTGTTCCACTAAGAGCCACAATGTGATGCTACTGAAGTGAACCATCACATTGGCTTTCATTTTGTGTGCCTGTGAACGTCTGCCTGGAATATTCATCTGAAACCTGCATTTAAGGAATGTGATCTTTTCCTATAGCTAAAGGCTTCCACCCTGCCCTGTAAGCCATTCCCTGTTCTCAGGATTCCTCTATTTAATCTATATTTACAAAAAGAGCCCTAGCTCTTTGGAGCTTCCATTCTTTGGGCACTTCCATGGGACAGACAGTGCAAATCTCTTCATGGAACCCTGAAGCTCTGAATGGTGAGCCCCATGAGAAGATGTCTATTCTCTTAAGAAAATGGCCCCATCGTTAACTTAGGCAGAGAGATAGTCATTACAACTTCCTTTTGGCAAATGGCCCTCCCTTCAAGTTTTCAGAAGTGAATTCTTGCTTCATTATTTAACTTTCTGTTTCCATGTCCTGGGCATACATCCCCTCTCAGTGCCCAGACAGAGGAGCCTGCCTTTGTGTCCTATTATCATATCCCTTCCTCTTGGGACTACATAATTACCATTACAACTGCAGTTAGTAAATATTGCAAACATTGGTCTGCTCTGCCAGACAATAAATTCATGGGAGATCATGTGTGTTATAGTCAGTGACAAATCCCTATTACTTGAAGAAATGTCTGTGGCACAGTAGATGTTAGGAATCTATTCACTCAGAAACGAGTATAAGATCCTTCAACTACAAATCACATTCAGAAAATCTCCTTCCTTATTCTAAGGTAACAAAGCAATGTTGACTTATCCTGAAGCCACTCTTCATTCAAACAGCATTCATCTCTGTGCCCATCTGTCAGCTGAGAATATAGGGCATCTCCTATAATCTCTATGACCTTTGCTTTGTGTGTTTGACACTCTCTGTATATGGGAATTGTTCTTTGAGCTTCAGCATTGGTGGGAACCCATAGCAGAAGAGCCAGAATTGTCACTCACATGCAGTGAGTAATAGCTGGTGGCTCACACCTACCTAAGGAGCGTATTAAGGACCTTCTACTTCCTGAAAATGAACATATACTCACTTTTGTGCCAAGGCAGAGATTTTTTTTTTCACCTGATGGTCTAGACTTTCTTTTCAGTGCATGTAGGTCAGCCATAAGAGTCTTCATTTTGATGGTCTTGTTTTTATTATTTACTTCCTACTAGAGACCATTATGGGCAAATATAGGTTCCTTTGGAAAGAAACCACTTGAATAAAAGCTTAGAGAAGCCTTTAGTTTCTAATAGATAGGCCACCGATTTGGTCTAGCCCTATCTGACTTGTACGATTTTCTGCCCAGAAAGCCAGAAAATTTCAGAATTGTTCATTCTATTCTAGAGCAGTGACATGACTAACAAATTACATATGTTTGTTTTGAGGAGCCAAGACTTTAGCTTATCAAACTTATAATCTGTTTCTTAGAAATGATCCCAATGCAGGACCTTCTTCCAGGCTATAGACCACATGCCCAGAGGCCTCCCCAGCAGCTCTTACTTGCAGCCTATCCGCTGGAGCACAAAGCAAGGAGTATGCCCTTGAGTCTCACCACTGGCAAATGAGGAGCACAAACAAGGCCACACATTCTCATTTTCTTTTTGCTTCCTTGTCTTTGAGGTTCGGCTCTAGGGATCAAATGTGGAGTCTGCTGCTGGTCTCTAGCCTAGCCCTCTAATTTCCTTTTGCTTGTCAGCTGCCTGGCTGACTGCTACATATTTCATTTCGTCTGAGGTAAAGCTTTCGATGTCTTACTAGACTTTGTAATTAGACAGTGTGACGTAGCTGGTGTTAGGGTCCTCCTCTACTCTGTCACTTCTCACCGCAAAACAAAAAACTGAAGTTAGCAGCTCTGGTGAAGGTATGCCTTGCTCTGGAAGGCTTTTAACTCCTCATCTCATTTTATTTACCTCAATCAAAAAGTGGCCCTGTGTCAGCCAGCTCAACAGTGGGTGTCTTGGAGGGAAAAGGTTTAGATGACATGTCTAAGCAAAAGGACTTAGGATTTCTCAGAGCATAGAAGCTAATCAGAGGATGGTGTTTGCCAGTCAGCAAGCTCATTCACCCACATTAAACTACCCACATCTCTGGTGATTAGCCTTAGACACAAAGGGGACAGACTGAATCCAGAAATCAGTATAGGAGCAAGTAAACACTTTAACTGCAATACAAGATAAAAATCTAATCTCTCTCTCCCTTTTAACCACACACATTCTCTGCCCTCATAGGCAATCAATTATGTGAAAGTGGCATTCACTCTGCCCTCTTCACCTGGTAAGAGTACAACCCATTCTTAAACCAGGGAACTGATCCATCTTCTCAAAAGCCTTTCTTGCCTCTTGAAATTTTAATAGAAGTGAGTAAAACTCCCCATACTGCAGGAAACCCATAAATCAACCAAACAAACCAAACAATCAAACAAATAACCTTGCAGACACCAGGGAAAAGCATGTGTCCCTGTTACATACAGAATACATCAAGGACAAACCTTGTGTATTTATATTATTAATAATAGTCTTATTTTTTATGAGATACTAAAAACCACATTTCTATCTGAAGATACCAGTTGAAGCCAGAGCAACAGATGGCCATCCAAACCATTCAGAGAACACTATTTAGTAGCCCTGTAGAGGACTCAGAAGCAAATGCTCCTCCACCCCCTACCTCTGTTCCCTATCATTTGAGAGGTGTCAGGCTGTCGATAGAGCAAAAGCATGCGGTCCACACAGGTTCAGAGGACAGAAATTTTGTTCAGAATGTCAGCTTTGAGGACTTCCTGGGTAGAGAACTTTCACCAGAGAGACTTAATGACTGACTGCAAAGGACTCCATCTGGAGATAAATGGATGGGCCTGTGAGGATGTAGAAAGCGAGCAAGAATAGGAGTCTTTTCCCCCACCTCCTCAGTCAGATTTTTTGCCTTTTAAGTGCATGGACACTGCCTTCTGAGATAATTTCCCATGCTCGTTGCCTTGAAGAATTGCCTTTACCTCACCTGGTGTTGCCATGTGTCTCTGTGTGATGGGTCCTCTACCTTAGTCTGGTAAGTGTTTCCCATAGTCTGTTTAAAAGTAGTCAGCCCATCCTGCAAGCATCTGATGTTGTTGCCCCTTTGTGAGGGGTAATGGTTTTCCTTTTAATTCTGATTCCATCAATAGACTGACACTAATCCAGACTGATTTGAGTAAACAGAGTATATTCCCCATTGTCTCTGTGATCTGAGAAAGAATCAGCCTCAGAAAGATCACTGCCTCGGTTGGAAATGGCCCCTGTGGGGGTTTGTGCAAGCTTGAAAGGAAGACAGAAAAGGCCGGCTGGTGCAGAGTTCTGTCTAAAGCAAGCTCTCTTTGGGGGTGGTAATTCTCACAGGGGTATTATACTAACTGCACCTATTAGTGGCTTTTGCACCAATAAGAATGGGGAAGTGTTTCCTTTGTAGTGTTTCCAGAGTCACTGATGAGAGTGGTTCATGACTTTTTTTTCCTCTGGCCACCCACCACAGCTTTTATGAATATTTTATCCCCCCACCACTTTTTCAGTATCTTAAGAAACAAGAAAAAAAATGTTCAGGTTACAAGTTTTGAATGAAATATCATTTTTTCCATACATAATTCCACATTATCCCCCTTCCCATAATCAATGTGTGATTCATCTTAACACCTGTTGCTCAATTTTAAACTGACAAATGGATTTTTATCTGGGGAGGCCATCTCAGCTAACATCTACAGCCGTGCAACCTCACTTTGTCTTCAAAGAAGACACCTTCCGAATGACTTCATTTAAAACTTAGGGCACATGAGTTGGTGACGGTACAACATCAAATATGTTTAGAAATGAAAAGCCCCATGGCAGAGGCTGTTAGTGGTACATACCTTTAATCCTAGCACCCCAGAGGCAGAGGCAGAGGCGGAGGCAGAGGCAGGAGCATCTCTGAGTTCGAGGCCAGCCTGATCTACAGAGTGAGTTCCAGGACAGCTAGGACTATAAGGAGAAACCCTGTCTTGAAACTGAGCAAACAAACAAACAAAGTCCCATGTGTGGCATGCTATTTTGAATAGAACGCTTCCAGATCGTGTAAGAAAACCATGTGTAAGTTATACGGCATTGTTTCTGTGAAGATCCTGGTGACACTTCATTCAAGTATTTCTTCAAAGGAGACTGGGTGGCAGAGGGCATTTTGTGAAGCTCTTCTGCATGCCCTAACGTCTACAGAGCTAAAAGGATGCTAAGGCTGGGCACTTTCAGAATATGTTTGGTGGAATGTAGTATTACATGGGGAAGGAAAAGAAAGGGCAATGAGACAAGCTGGGGTGATCTTCCACTGATCATGGAGTTCAGCCCTCTTTCCTACCCATCTATTCCACTTGTCTTGATTTTTATCTATTTCATTTTAATTTTTTTTTTTTTGAAGACAGACTCTAGCTTGAACTTGCTGGAACTTGCAGTATAGGCCCTGGGGTAGCCTCAAACTTGCTGTAATGCTCCTGTCTCTGCCTTCAGAGTGCTGGGGTTGCAGGTCCATACCACACCAGGTTTTTCTATGTCTTTACATCAAGCTGTCAACGCCTCCATCAGCATCTATCCACCTATGGCCTGTCCTACTAGTCTCACTGTTCTACATTCTCTCTCAGTTGCCTGCATCTCTTCCTTGGAGAAATAGAGTGATGGGGGTGTGTGAATTGTGGGAGGAAAATGTAGTATTACAGACAAGGATAGGTCTCTGCCCAACATGACTTTTCAGATGCTATTCCCCCCCCAAAAATAAAAATTTAAAATGTCATGAGTTAGATGCTTGATGTGAGAAATTAAAGCCTAAATGTGTTTTGTATGTTTTTCTTAACTTGGTGGTGGTGTGGGGTAGTATTGCCACCCGAATATCTACCTGTTCTAAAACCTTGCAACTGGAATTCTCATGCTGAGCAAATCTCACAGATATGGATTTGGTCTTCCATATTTATCTCCAGGACTACAATTTTTATTGAGAGCAGAGACCAGAATAGAAGGTTTTCATATCCTGGATCTATGATGACCAACATTCATAACAAGGAAAAATCATCTGAAGTTTGTCCCTAGTTCTGATTTCCACATAAACAAAAAACATTATCTATCTCCACTGAAATCTATGGCACTGAGCAGGTGATCTTCAATGCCTTCTAGCTCAAGTCATCTTGTGGGCTACTTCTGCCCTCTCTCTACAGTGTGACCCTTAGGACCGCAGAGTATGTTATCAAAGTTAGGAATCTCAAATTTGTGAACAGAATTCATGTTTCAGAGAAGAAAAACCCTAGTAGTTCTCTCTCACTGTTTCTGTAAAAGCCCTTCACTTTTAATACCCATAAGTGTATAAAATCAATATATTTTCTTTTGAAATCCTTATACCTTGATCTGATTCTGTTTTCTCTTACAGTTTATTAGTTTTATACCTACGTTCTTTGCACACTGATTTCCTCCCTTATAGAAGGTGTAATATGTGAGATATTTCTCACAAATAATCATAAATAATGTATGTTTTCTCTCCTCTGTCTTTCTATCTCTGTCTGTCGCTGCCTCTCTCTGTCTCTGTCTGTCTGTCTGTCTGTCTGTCTCTCTCTCTCTCTCTCTCTCTCTCTCTCTCTCTCTCAGAAGCTACAGTGTGCCTCTCAAGTTAGTTTTGTGTTGGAATCATTTATGAGCACATTCTGTCCTTCCTAGGCTGGCAAATTCTCAAAGGTCTGTGGCTAACTACTTACTCACTTCTCCTTCCTTTTCAAGAACAGACCATGTGTGTAAACTTGGTTTTCAGTGCTTACTGGCTCATACAGAAATGTTCATTTTAATGGGAAAAATAATCTATATGAACTGTAGCTGATGACTGATCCACAGGCAAATATATATTACTTCTTACTTGGAAATAGTTCATTTAGGGAAAAATATGAAAAGAATAGAGTTCATTTTAGAGTAATTAAATAATTTGTGTACCTACTAGAATACTTTTGTAAATGTAAAGAAGTACTATTAATAATTTTGCTGGAATAGCAGAAATAAACAGGGTAAAATAAGACTAAGTATTCCCAATTTATCTATGGCAGAAACCCCAACTATTGAAGAGAGCTATGGCAGAGAGTACATGAATTGAATGAGACCTGGGAAAAGGTTCCTTTCTGCTATTCCAACTGGTGCAACACAGTGCAATGGAACTGTGCAGAACTGGCAGCCAATGTGTAGCGAGTGCGAGAAATGTATTTTTCCACTTCCATGCAGTCAATGGCTAAGCCATTTATCTCCACTTCCTAGGAGCTCTCACACAGAGTTCCGATCACACACTGTTTTGCTCAGAGCTCATCCCTGATTTGCCATGGCCACTGTCAACACACTTCCCTCTCAGTAACATAGACCTTGCTTAGCCACTCTAATACTTTTAATCTTATATCCTAATGACTCCATACTTTCTATTCCATTGAACTACAAGACACAAGCATGTCAGCCAGCACCCAACTTGTGTGCCTTCTGTAGTTTATTACTTACCCTAAAAATCCTCTTTCCCTCGTGTAAGTCTAGACTCAGAGAGCTCTATCTGTCCTTCCAAGTTCTGCTGCATCCAGCATATACATTTGGAATTTCCTGATTGCCCAAGCAGGGGGGTTTTATTCTGCTCTCACACTTTGAGTGTTGCTCACACTTCCCTGCCACACTGAAGACCTCTACTTTGAATTAGATGAACTTCTGGAACAACTGCCTTTCCTTTTGACATTCCAAGTCATTGTATTCTAAATCCCGAACTCCCTGTCCTGTTGGATACTCTCTATAAGCATCATTAAAATTAGCATCAGATGATAGAGAACGCCTTTGCCCATCACCCAACCTTCTCATCAGGTATCAAAGGAGAGGGGTTAGTCCACTAGATTTAGAAAACATTGCCATCTTCAAAACAAGTAAACCTTATGGCAATTATGAAAAGATTTTCTTTTTTAACTGAGTTCTCTTTTGATCACTAGTGCTGTCTCTGTTTCTTTTTATTATCAATATAAAACAAAAAGTGAAAAATATTCAACAACAAAGCAAAAAGTTTGACTTGTTAGCAGCAAGAGCAGATATTTTTAAACTATGTTCCTCTCTCCTAAGCTAGTGTGAGTTTGAGGCAACATACTTCTTAACCTTTTCACACAAATCCTCCTTGATAACCCAAGTCTCATGACCACAGACACACACTTCCTTAACAGGAAAGAGTACTGAATTCATTCTAAAATCCTCTGCCTTCAAACCTAAGAAAGTTCGTGGCAGATTTGCGTCCAAGAAATGAATGCAGTCTGAAGAAAGAACAGTCAGTCCTGTTGGGCTGCTGAGGGTAACATTCATTCATACTTCCGCCCCCCACACCCCCGTTGAGGATCACTGCTCTCCTAAAAAACAACCAAACCAAACAAGCTTCCCCTTATCTAGATAAAGGAGAAGTGTTTCTTTATCTGCCCATCTCTTTTCCAATAGTAGCGAGGAAGGTACGATCTATGATCTGCCATCTAAGATCTCTTTCTCCCAGTCCCTTCTGGGCTTGAGGGCACCCAATTGGAAAACAGGTAGGGCAAGGCAGCCTCGTGAGTGACTACATGGCTGACACCCGGAGTCAAACTACAGCTGATGCCTGCCACTGTTCTTGGCCCGAGAAGGTTTCTCATCTGAATCCCTGCATGGGAACCCTTAGGACTGGCATTTACTAACAAGGAAGAAGAACACTGTTCCCCATTTAAAATACAGCCATTCGAAAAGGCCAGAGACAGAGGCCAGAGCTTGCCTGCCTGGACCATGCAGGCCCCAAGGTCAGTTGAATGAGTAGTGACCTGGCCTGCCAGGGCTCTCGCTACTACAGCACTTTCCCCGAAGCATTGCATAAGTACTTCGTGGAAATCTCTCTGGGGAGCTCCCTGACTTACAATAGTCCTCTTCAGAGTATATACAGCTGCTCCGCACAGGGCCAGATAAAAATTAGTAAATAGTACATAGTTGTATACATATAGCACTCTGAAATACAAAACAAGAAACAATCGACTCCGAGTAGTAAAATGGAGAGGTTTGAGTCTTGGATTCTGTTTAGTATCAATTCACAAAAAGGTCCTTTCCCTATCCACACTAGGGTTGATTCAGCAAAGATATTTCTGAACAAAGTTTCCCTCTCCTCTTCTTCTTATATCTTCTCTCTTCCCTACCCCATCATCAGCCTTCTCTCTCTCTCTCTCTCTCTCTCTCTCTCTCTCTCTCTCTCTCTCTCTCTCTCTCTCTCTTTCTGACACACACATACACATACTCACACATGAGCCTGTACACAGACACCACACACACACACACACACACACACACACACACACAGATACCAATGCAGTATTATAGTGGGGATGGCGGCACCAGTCTAGGGTTTTGGTTGTTTGTTTCTTTTTGTTGTGTTGTTTTAGAAAGTAGAGTTTGATCTGTGAAGAAATTCCTTTCTTGTGATACTCTTTATCTGAGTCTGGGATGGTTTCAAGCTTGGTGCTAGGTCCCAGTGCAAGCTTGTTACTTCTCCATTGTCACACAAGAGCAGAACTTTGAGCCCTGCCTGTCACTTCTTGCCCACATCTTCCTTCCCTCTGGACCCTTTCCTGCTCATTAGCAGTTTTCCTGAATCCAATTCTGCTGCAGGGGAATGATTGGAAAGTTGAAGAGAGTATAAAGAGGGAACATCCTGCTTCTTTACTAATTTTTGAATTATCAACTCAAATTCTCAGTAAGTTAAGTCTAAAAAATTATTTTAAGTCAGAGAGTACATTATAGTTATTAAATAATCTTTGCTTAGATATTGTATTCCTTTTATATTCCCAATTTGTCCTGATTTAATAATTCTTGCTATTTCTATATTGATGGGTACAGATAAACATGAATATCAAAGTACCATTTCTTCTTTATTAAAACTCCATAGTCACAGAACCATCATAGAAGTAATATTTCATATACTTAGAGGCGTCACTAGATACTAACGAGAAGCCTGCCCAGGCAGGGAAGCTGATTGTAACAGGACCTGGCCATGAAGTTACCATGTAATGAATACATTGATGGAAGAATAGGAAGGCCATGAAGCAAGTGAGGAGATTGATTCAGACAACAGGAGGTTCAGCCATGTTCTTTACACTTGTCGTCTAGGCAGCTCAGTACCGCAGCTGGCCAGCGGCCTCCGACACCCTCACTCTTCTCTGCCTAGCATTTGAAAAGCCTGTGTAGGTTTTTCCTTCATGATAAGGTTGCCATATTCTTGCACATAAAAAATGACGGTTTCTATGAAAGGCTGGTTTCTGGAAGCTATATACCATTGTATGGTTTTTCAAAATTGTCTTTCTTTTCTGACACTAATTTTTTTAAGACAATCATTTCTTTGTACCTTGACTCTAGGCTTGAAATATTCTCACCCATATCTTAGAACTAACTTTGCTTTCCTCTTTCATATTCACACAGATAGCTAGTCCCTAGACATTAGAAAATTACTGCACAAAACAGCTTACAAATACAGACAAAATTAGATGGACAGACTGATCATTTCTTAATTATGAAAACTGAGCAACATTGGATGCAGCGGAAAGAGCCAGATGAACATACAAGTTATAGCATTTCTTTAAAATTGTTTGCTAACATCGTAAGCTCCCTTTCAATAGAAAAGCAAAACAAGAAACTCGAGTTTCTCTAGCGAGGACAGGCAAGACTGCCTGTCTGTTTTAAAGGAAAGCAGGCACTTCCTTTTCCTCCTTGAGATAACTTGATATTTCCCCTGTTATATTTGCACAGTTCAGGTGTCTAGACAACAGTGTGGTCAATCACACAGCACTGGCCCTGCTCTACTGCCCTTTGCTTCTCCTCCTCTTGTGGCATGAGTTGGGCGCTATGATTTGTTTTGACTATTAAGAAGCTGAATTCCTGCACCCCAGACTCTTTTAACCAAGCATTGACCTGTGAGGGTTCCCATCAGAAAGGAAAAACTGGACTCTATCTGGATAGCCAGCCCCTGCTCCCTCCCAACCACTTCAGTGTCAACACAGCTGCCTCTTCCTAGGAATGTAAACTAATATTGTTGTTAGACCTTGCCGGCCTTAGGACACATCCTCAGAACCCTCCAGTCTGACCAGCGGTTTACATCTCCCTTATCCCTGTGCCCAGTGATTTAAATCCCTAAGTCAAACTTGCTGAGAGCAGAGGACTGCCAAAGTTAAAATCCTGAATGCTCTAATGCTCACTTTTGTGCACACACACACACACACACACACAAACACACACAAGTGTGCGCTCAGAGACACACATATCAATGGTTAATAGCATACTGCTCTGAAGTAACTTGTCTGTCCTTCCATAGTAAACTTCTACCTCAGTCACCTCACAGTGCGGACAGTACTCAAAGATCTTCACATTTAAATGAGCTCCCAGGACTGATACATCTAAAAGAGCTAGTTTTAAACAAACCCACTTCATTACATATATATACATATGTATATATATACATATGTATATATATATATCCATTTCCTTTTAGAATGAAGCCTGGAGAACTGAAGTAAACAGTTAATACACAATCAATTAATTTATCTCACTGATACATTCACACCCATCAATGTTCCTAGCAGAATGCTACTTCTGCTGCTGTTCTTATAAGAAAAGCGATTTTGTAAAATCCTGAATATTGAGTTTCTTCGAATACATAATGTCACCCAGGAATTTCTGTTTTCCCTTTTGCTCCTACTGTTTCATCTGATACTCAAAGAAAATAAAAGAACTTCTTACAGCCACTACAGAAAACATTTACTCAGAAAGGAAGATTCCTACACACAACTTGCAGACACATTTACACTGGGTCACTAGAACCACAAATAAGTATGCTTTTATTTAAAAGAAGAAGTGAAGAAAAGCATCTCTACGCAGAGGGCTAAAATCTTAGAGCCTTACCTCACTAAATTGAGTCTGGGCATTGTTTTCCAGGTACAACATGTTAGCAGTGAGACTGGTCAAGGCTGCTCTCCTCTTTTCTGCTTCCAGGGTTTTGCCAGCCCCCCCACCCCCTCTGAGAGCTTTGCGCTGCGAATCTTCTAAGAAGATAACAGAATTCAGGTGCCTCTCTCTTTCTCTCTCTGTACATACTTTAAGGTTCCCTAATATATACCCAACTATAGGCATGAGGGGCGGGACTCTTCACTTTACCTGTCCAATCCATCAACTTCCACCTGGGCTCCTCCACTCCAATGGAGTGAGGCCTCTCCCATCTCATTAAGTAGTTAGAATTCCTTATCACCAATCTTTAAAAGAAAAGAGAAAAAAAAAAAACAGCAGAAGACAGACAGGTAAAACTTTCCCTGTCTCTTTCATAAGAAAGTGCACTCTGTCCTAAAAACAAAACAAAACCTCCCCCAAACAAACCTACCACCCCCACCAGACACGCAGAAGGGAGGGAGGCGGGACGCAAAGTTGTTACTACACTTTCAAGTTGAGAAGTAGAAGTTCTGTGAAAGTTTTGGAAGACTTTTTCCCCCTGCATTTGGGATTTTTAAGAATGATTACATGAAGTTAGCGATTAGGGAAAATTACGTGTGTATTTTCTCAATATAAAACTCCTAAAGATACAGCCTGTCAGCGCAAGTATTCAGTCTATTCTTATCACGCACGTACCAGCAGATTCATGTCAAACAACGAAAGCCACTTGCCTGTTCAAAATATGTTTCAGAAGCAATTCAAACCATCAGTCTTTCTAGACTTATAAAACAAACATACATGCTAGATATGGTTAAGTAGAAGCCCTGGGAAGTATAGCCATGCCCCCCAAAAACCCTCCTCTATTTGTATATCTCTTTTCTCTATTATATTCAGTTTCTATTGAGGCTTCAAAGAAGATATTTATTACACTTGTATAGTAACATTGATTATTGATTATTTTCTATCATGTTTCTATTTAAATGACTAAAAAGGTATCTTTGATCACAATAGCATGAATTTTCATAAACACATCAGAATATTCCTATAGACTTTCTTCAGTTCTTAGACTTAAGATGGATTGTGCCCAAATTCTAATGTAATTTTTAACACACTCTGTCATTATTATCTGGGGCTTAAAATCTAGCTAGCCTTGTATTTGACATAAATATTCCCAAAATCACAAACACAGTTTTCTCTACTGTGCCTAGAATTATAACTGCCTAAGGCTAGTATGAGTGAATGTTAGATTTCTTCTAAAATTTAGGAGATTAAAAAGTCAGGAAAACAATCTAGAGCTCATAGTACTTTACTATAAAAATATCAAAATTTGTGTTTGCAGTATGTTTATGAATTTGGATTTGCCTTCTTTCGGCGTCCAATTTGCATTTCCAGACCTCATCAGGGAAAGGATGACATGGTCATTGGAGTGAAAGTTATTTTAAGGACACATGAATGATTGTTAATAGTGAAGCCTTCTTTTTTTCTTTCTAGAAAGAAAAATCTTCCATATATAATTTAATCTCACATCTCACATATTCAGGAATATGAAGTTTTAAATACTACAAAATCATCTCACACAAAACATTCACTTCCTCACGTAAATATGAAGAGGAATTATGTTTCTTATTAACTTAAGTTAACCAAACAAACACTGGGTGAGGATGCTAAAAAATATAGTAGAATCATTTAATCCACATCTTTCTACTTTATTTCCATAGACAGGTTAAGTTAAATATAAAAGTTGCAAAATCCCAAGAATGTTTTGAAAAGGCTGTATTGGACCCAGCCCCAGCTGGGATGGAATCCTCTAGGGGCTGTAGGCTCAACAAAGGAATTTTATTCAACCTATCATTTAACCTCAAATAAATTTTCCTTGAGAATGGTTGTTTCAAAGTAAATCTGTTACTACATTAATTTTTACACTAATTTGACAGTACAATCATTTGAATCCTTTAACTGAGCTATTAATTATATACAATGAAGTGATAAACAAACTTTTTTTTTTTTAACAAAGTTAAAAGATTCCCAGTAGGATTTGGGGATGAAAAGTCTCATTCTTTCTATGTGTTAATCACACACAAACAGATCAGTCTGTGGTCTCAGTCAGACATGGGCTAAGATTTCAGACAGGAATCTAAGAGCCAAGTATCATGGCTGTTTTAGAACTTTGGATAGCTGAGGGAAAGAACCTGGACAGGGGATTTAGAGGCAAGAGTTGTGTTGCCAGTTCTGGCTTCAGCCAGCTCCATGTCCTAGGGGCAAGTTACTCAACCAGCCTAGATACAGACTCCTCATTTGGGAAATGACCGTGTGTCAGAGCTCAGGATTCCTAAAGACCTTTACAAAGAGGGAAGTCAGTGTCTTTGCCTAGGATTAGGAGAAGTGCTGCACAGAGTTCCCTCATTTTGCTTTGATAGCCGTCTGTCCCTCAATTTGTTTATCTCTGTATTGTACAAATGATGAAGTTAAGCCATGTAGAATTGTAAATACTTAAAGGGCACAGAGAAAAAAAGAAGCAATGTATTGGGAAGTAAAATTCAGGCTGTGAAGCAATGTATTGGGAAGTAAAATTCAGGCTGTTTATTTACTTTTGCTTTAGGACATTTCCAGGAAGAAATATTAACTAATTGTCTATATCATTTTGAATTTAACATAAATATATTCGTAAGAGTATTAATTAAAGTATATCTGATAATGTTCAGTTTCGGAATTAGCATCCTGGATGTAAGAGCCAGTACTTAATCAAGCCAGTAGTTTCAGAGAAGTAACAGTTCCATACACTCTCTTTCCCTGAGAGCACAATGGTTTGGAAGGATTTGAACCTAGGCCCGGCAGAATTGACTAGGGAACAGCATGGCACAGAAAGACCTCCAAAACATGAGACCTAGACACACCTTTTTGTGTATAAACAGTAAGTCTGTCCTATGGGTGGGGTTAGTGAATAGAAGGGAAAAGCAGAGGTTTTGTGGAGCATAGTCATACATCTAATAGTGGTCTCCTGAAGAAATTCATTTTCTTGACTTAGAAAACATGGGACATTGGAATCCAAGACTATGAGTACTTGGGGCTATTTATTCACCAAAGGAAACCAAGAATTGGCAACTTGTTTGTTGGTTTTTAATTGCAATGCTTAAAACTCTAAGGAAAAAAATGTGTTTTAAGTTTTGTAATCTTTCTATGTCTTAACCTAAAAGTACCTGGGCGGGGCGGCAAAAGGGAAAAATTGCAGTGCCTTCTCTCTCCTGGGACCTGCAGTCATCCTTTCTTTACCTTTCTTAGAGAAAGTGAGGGGGCACTCACAGGGTACCCCAATTCTAACAGGATAGACAGCTATCTAGAATAGACGTTCAGTCCATTGAAATCTGGCCCCAGGTTCGTCTGCTGGGGGCTTCATCCTCCACACTGTAGCCATTACACAGAGGCCCTATCTGCTCCCTTCTGTCCCCCTCCTCTGTCTGCTTCTTCATTAGGCACTCCCTCTTCTCTCTGTCTGGTTCCCATTAATCTGTACTCAGTGTTCACCTGATGCATGTGCTTGCTTTGATAGTCTTTTAGAACTATCTTTAGGGTACTTCTTGAATCTCTTAGTTGAAGTAAAATCTTACATTATACGGTGTCAATGAAAGCAGTTGTAAAATTCTACCTTTCAAGAAAAAGTATTGTATACTCCTTCATTAAAAAGTCCATGTTTGAAGTTTGAAAACTTTTTCATTCCTATCATATCTAGTACCCTATCACCCTATATTTCAGTTTCATTCTAGAAGAAAGAATACGTGAGTTGAACAGAGACTCTTTCCCAAAGATTATTATGAAATGAACACTTACTTTGTGGAAAACTTTTCCCAGAAAAATTACAGCACAGTAGTTTATTAAAATAGAGAGGAAAAACAATGACTCCAATCTAAGCTCAACATCTCAAATTCTTAATAATCATTTGTGGAGAGGGAAACCCGCCAGCTTGATAAAGCGGTGAGAGTCCAAAACAGGTCGGGGTTTTTAAGAGCATGGGGCAAGCTCAGAGCTGTGGGGACTTTCCGAGCTGCTGCAAACCAAATCAGGCACATCTTTAAATGTCAGCTACCACCCAAATTGAAGGATAATTGACAGAACACACAGAATAACTCTTCAGACTCCTATCTTCCCTCAGCTAACTGATTTCCTTTCCTCTGTGCCCCATATTGGTGACAAGAATGAACATTTTTATAAGCTGCTGAAGTCACCTGATCAACTTCCTCTTTGGTCTAAAAGTGCATTCAAAATCAAGTTATTAGGCCATTTATTATTACTCCATTTTAGGGTCACCACATAGGCTCTGAAAGATGGGGATGCCTTCTAACACAGGTGGGGCAGGAAATTCTGTCCAAATCTGATAGTTGTGCTCAAGATGGAAGATTTTTGTACTACTGTTATTATAAAAGGTAAAAGAATAGAGAACATTCAGACTCTCTCTCCCTCTCTCTGTGTGTGTGTGTGTAACTTTCTGTCTGTCTGTCAGTCTGTCTGTCTCTCTTGGAACTTTTTCTCAGCCAAGTATGCTTCCAAATGTTATA
>JADRCD010217088.1:10724-20821 GCA_019843815.1 Montemys delectorum
AAAACAGGGTTTGTAGATTTGTAGTAGGGCTGCTGTTTACATTTCTCTCTTTTTAGCATGTACAGTTCTTTCTAGTACCAAGGTTAAAGAGCCTATGTAGGTACCAACTCAACTTCTTCGTGTTTAATGCCATTGTGTAGGTGTTATCTTCAGCAATAGGGCCTTGCCAGCAGTTTGTAGAAAGCAATATACAATCTTGGCAACAGCCTAGGTTGTTTGGAGATTTCCATTGGTTAACAAATCAATTAGATGTAATTCCAATTCACTATACTGGAAGCTTCATTTTGTAGTAAGAGAAGACTTGTTGGGACGCTGTTTCTCCTGCTGTTCAGCACTCTCATTCAGATCACCTTCTTAGATATACATACTTTAGAACACTTCTACTTAAAACTGTCCTCTCAAATGGCCCCCAATTTTAGCTGTCCCTCCTGTATTCTCTTCTCACCCCACTCTTTCCTCCCCCTCTGTTTGATCCTGCCATCCTATCTATTCTATTTCTCCTTTCTAAGGAGATCTACCCTTCCCTCTTAGTCCCTTATTCTATACCTTACTTCTATGAGTCTATGGATTATCTTGCTTATAAGTGACATAACAGCTAACTTAACATATAAGCTAATACATACAATAGTTATGTTTGTGTTAGCTCACTATTCTGTTTCCATAAATTTACCTAAGAATTTCATGATTTCTTGTTTGAAATTGCTAAGTAATATTACAATGAGTAAATAAAGTACACTTTATTTGTCCATCCATCTTCTGGTGAGCATATAGGTTGTTTCCAATTTCTGGCTATTGTGAATAGAGCAGAAACAAATATGGCTAAGCAAGTATCTCTGTGAATGGATTTTGTGTCCTTTGTGTATGTGAGCAAGAAAGGTATAGTTAGATCTTGAGGTAGATTGATTCCCATATTAATGAGGAACTGTCCCACTGATTTTCATAGTACCTGTACAAGTCTGTACTCTCACTAACAATGGATAAATGTTCCCTTTACTCATCTTTGGTAGCATGAGCTGCCATTTCCTTTATTAATCTTGGTCATTATGATGGCTATAAGATGAATCTCAAAGTAGTTTTGGTTTGTGTCATCCTGGTGACTAAGGATGTTGAACATTTCTTTACCTCTTGAGTTTCTTTTCTTGAGAACTTCCTGTTTAGATCTGTTGTCATGCTCCATTTTTATTTGGATTATTTGTTTTCTGGGTATCCATGTATTTTGTTTGTTTACTTGCTTTAAGTTCATTGTATATTTCGGGTGTTAGCCCTCTCTTGGATGTGTGGTGGGTAAAAATCTTTTCCCTTTCTATAGGCTTCCGCTTTGTCCGAATGATGATGTCCAATGCCATGCTGGGGATTTCCAGTTTCACGAGGGGCCATTTAATAATTGTTGATCTTAGTGCCTGTGCGGTCAGTGTTCTGTTCAGAAAATCATCTCCTGTGCCAATGAGTTCAAGATTATACAACACTTTATCTTCTGTCAGATTTGGTGTATCTGGTCTTATGTTGAAGTCTTTGAATCCTTTGGAGGTCATAAGAATGGATCTACTTGGAATTGTCTCCATGCAGCTGGCCAATGTGAGCATCACTGTTTGTTGGAGATGTCTTTTTTCTTAGGTCTACATACATCCATAAAATGCCAGTTTTAGAGACTTTTATTTCAGTCTCGTGACTTCTTTTCCTATATTATCTATATAATATATTATTTCTTTTATCATCTATTATATTTGATGTTATACTTACAGTACTAGATTTGGGACTGAAATTATGTTTAATAAAGAGAGATATAACATCAATTATCAAGATTCTCACTTTCTCCTATAGCATCCTTTTAATAAGCTCATGTGTGGCTACTCTTATAGAGACCTGGGGTACATATAATGGGTACATATAATAGATAGTTAAAGGGTATGACAGGTCAAATGTGAGCAATGGAGCCATGTACTTAGATGGTTACTGCCAAATAAAAATTAATTTTAGGATAGTACCATTTATTCACCATCAGAGAACAAAACCATTGTGATCTGAATTCATGAAACTAAAATTTATTTTGTGAAATAACATCATACATTCTACTGAGAAACAGGATTAATAGAGTTCACTGGACTATTGTAGGGAACCAATAGTAATAAATGAAGTTACATCTTCTTAAGAAGATCACTCTACTCTTCCATGGTACTTCCTGTTACTTAAAAATTGAACTTAGCTTTGGCTTTTTGTGCGTAATGACAGCAGTCCTGTACCTTATCATTACAGTCACAATTGGAGTACAACAGACATGGCATTACTATTCTTCCTAAAAGTTGTGTAGTTTAGTTCAACAAGCATTTGTTGCTGTACATTTAGTTAGGTTTCATGTGTTTCCATTCACCTTAGGCTGATGGCACTTGGAGAGTAATCAAATGATGATCACATTTCTCACATCTTTCTCCATCAGTCCTTGAGGCTGAGATAAATATGTTCAATAAAATGATCTGGTCCTAGGCACATTGTTTGGAGGTGAATAGGAGTTTCTTCCAAAGTTGTTTAGCAAGGACTAACCAAGGGTCATATGTGGTTCTTACAGACACATGGACATCCAAATGAATGAACTGAGTTTTGTAAGAATAAAGCAAAAGAGAAAGAATGACAGAGTGGAAATGAGAGCAAGTAAGGGAGAATGAGGAAGAGGTTGAAGAGAAAATCAAGTTCATAAAAAATGGACCATTTTAAACATAGCTTCTAAATTCAGAATTCAAAAGCCAACCTGTAGAAACAGACTTCATACACCGTAACTGACCAGTTTTATTACTGTAAACACACTCTGCCCCAACACTATACCCTAATTTTCTGAAAAGAAATACAGTGTTGAAAAACTCAAAGGCCACATTACAGATTTGGGGAGAAAGGAAGTCCAGTTCTAAAGGCAGACATTCTTGGGTGAATTTGGAGTCATCTGATCCAGCTCTCTCATTGGAATGCAGAGCAGTCTGAAATGAAGGAAAGAAAAACAAGTGGACATAGAGCAGACACAAGTGGTCAGAAAGGTTGGATTATACAAGCTATTATTCAGACCTCCATGTATGTTTCTAAGTACTCCGTTATACCGTTTCCCATTTTTTACACTATTTACTTCTCAGAAAAAATATAGAGTGAATAAAAACCATTTAAAATCTATTAATATCACGTTGTTTAAAATGGTTCATCTATAAATATAGGAAGACCTCAAGGCCATTTATCAGACTGGATTGTGATTGTACTTTGAGGATCTTTAGGGTCAGTTGACTTCCATGCTCATGAGGCAGGTAAAACTGCTACTAATGGCTTATAAAGCATAAGCAGCCACACACTGTGGCTTATAATTTATAACCTCAATTGGAAAGTGTGTATTTAATAAAGTTTAATTGTGAATAATAATTTGCTAGACTTTTACAAGTGGGAGACCATCCAAATACAACTGGTTAGAACCTAATTATGTATTTCATAGGTTTAGATAAGATTGCAACAGTGACTGACACTAAGAGACCTGAGTGGCTAGGTCTTACTAATTAACTTTGCCCAAGCTTTTAAATAGTGTGTGTGTGTGTGTGTGTGTGTGTGTGTGTGTGTGTGTGTGTGTGTGTGTGTGTGTGTGTGTGTGTGTGTGTGTGTGTGTGTTTGGAACAAGTAGGCTTCATATATGGTATTTTATTATTTGGTTTCTAGTATTAATGTTGGGTATTTTCCTTTATAAAATAAAACCAGAATTCACAAAGAACAAAAGAGCTACTATTTTTTTCTTTAATAGATTGGTGGTTGTCTTTCAGCTTCTCTTTCTGGACATCAGTTGGTGTTTGAGATGGTCCGGGGCACTTGGAACAGAGTGTGGTGGCCTGGCACATTGTGCCTCATTTTGTTCTTGGCATTAAATTGACTGCTTAGCCTTGTGCAAACATGTTCCTATCCCTCTGGGCTCAATTTTCTCATTAATTGAGTAGGGTATGAGTGTTGACATTTCAAGGTTCTCTGATTCATTGGAGAATCTAACTCATCCTAGGCAGGCAGGAACCCAGAGGCTGGATCCCAACTATCTGAATGACTTTGATGCCGATTCCTATGCCATTGTAGCCCATGGTGAATTGACTCTTCAACTCCTGACTCTCACAGAGAAAGAGGGTACAATGGTATGTCAAACCATGATTTTTTTTTAAGTTAATAGCTCTTACAATATATAACAGATTTGAAACTTGTTACTATCTCATGTTTTTACTGCATCTTTCTTATATTTAAATGTGTTGAGAAATGTGAATATCATTGTGGTGCAGATGACTACAGTGTTTCATACAGTAACATGTTGTTCAGTTTTGTAGCCCAAATCATCCTGTATAACAGGTTCTGTAGTAAACTCTACCACTCAGGTTTGTGTAGATACAGTATCCAGTGGTTTCACAGTAATGAAATTACTTACCAATGTGATTCTCAGCATGTAACCTCACTGTTAAGCATATCCTGATCCATTGGTCTTTTAATTTTTCTTACATTTATTTATTTGTTCTGCTTGTATGTGTATACATAGGGTCAGAGGACGCTTGCAGAAGTCGGTTCTCTCCTTCCACCATGTGTGTCCTGGGTATCAAACTCAGGTTGTCAGGCTTGGCTACAGATTCTTTTATCCAAGATCTCACCATTTGTCCGTTAGTCTTTAAGAGGATGGCTTTCTCTTTGGTGTAGGCTTGGATATTTCAAAACCTACCCTTCTAGCCCTCTATCCAAAGGTAGATGAGAAAAAAAAAAGATGATAAATAGGACAAGGGGATGTGGACCTCTTTAGAAGTAGTTCCTTGGGGGCAAGTCAGAATACCAGCAGTCCAGTTCAGTAGTGTCAGGATACCACACAAGAATCAGCAATGGTGGCATAATTCAGCAGAAACTGCCAGGCCTCTGCCAAATCAATGCCAGTCAGTGGGAGTGACCAGGATCAGTTGGGACTTGAGGATGCCAGCAGAAGTTCTCTGATGTGCTTCTCTCAATGAAGCAAAGAAGATCAGTGAAGATGGGAGACCAAAAAAGCATTTCAAGCCTGCCATTACTGTCCCTTGAGTCCTATTTATACTCTTTCCAAACATTACATGTCCTCCCACAGGTCTTGCCTCAGCAAAACACCATGGGAGTGAGTCTGCATCACATGATACTACCAGAAACTTCTGCTTCTGTCTTAAGTGTCTTGGCTCTTGAGGTACCAAAACATCAAGAGCTCTCATAGCTTCTTTTCCTGACATTGATGCAAAGTAATTATTTCTTTCACCTTAGAAATTCTTTGAGTCACATGATGATGACAGTGATATCCAATTTGAGCAAACTCTGTATTCTCAGTTACTGTGCTTTACATTGTTCTCAAGGGAAAAAAATCTAAGCACAATTTATGGGAAGAACATGACCCTTATTTTCAAATTATGCTTCTGCACTTCTGCACTCTTAGTTTTTTTTTCTACAGCTCCTCTCTCCCATTCTACCCCTGCTTCTTTGTTTCTCAAGGTTTGGCTTACTAATGTGGCATCATTTTGGTTTCCCCACTTCTCAAATCCAAATTTCATACTATTATAAGACCTTGGACAGTTGTCATTGATAGCTGCAGAAAGGTGAATGTTTCATGGTGGATTGGTAGCAGCTAACTAGACATTTTGGTTTTAGTGTGAGAAAGGCACTTGATAGTTACTGGGCTGTTATTATTTGAATTATATATTATATAAATGGCAGACTTTTTCTCAAGAATGATATTCAAAGAAAGCAGCTTTGGTTTATAAAGTATATTTTGGATTTGTGGGCACTGCTACATTCTTGTAATTCCATATATTTGGGAGATAAATACAGAACAAGCAAGCATTTGAGGCCAGTTTGGGCTACATACTAAGGTCCTGTCTCAACAACATGACTACATTCTGTTGTTCATACTTCTTTCTTTTTAGGACTGGATTGAAAAGGGTCCTCATTAACCCAATCACAAAAGAACACACATGGCATGCACTCTCTGATAAGTGGATATTAGCCCAAAAGCTCAGAATACCCAAAATACAATCTACAAAACACAAGAAACTCAAGAGGAAGGAAGACCAAAGTGTGGATGCTTCATTCCTTCTTAGAAGGGGAAACAAAATACCCATCTAAAGAGTTTCAGAGACAAACTATGGAGCAGAGACTGAAAGAAGGACAATCCAGAGACTGCTGCACCTGGGAATCCTTTCCATATTCAATTATCAAACCAAGATACTATTGTGGATGCCAGCAAGTGGTGGCTGACAGGAGCCAGATATAGCTGTTTTCTGAGAGGATCTGACAGTACCAGACTAATGCAGAAGTAGAGATTCACAACCATCCATTGGACTGAGCATAGGGTCCCAAATGAAGGATCTAGAGAAAGGACCCAAGGAACTGAAGGATTTGCAGCCCCTTAGGACAAACAACAATATGAACTAACTAGTACCCTCAGAGCTCCCAGGGACTAAACTACCAACCAAAGAGTACACATGGTGGGATTCATGGCTCCAGCAGCAGAGGATGGCCTAGTCAGTCATCAATGGGAGGAGATGTCCTTGGTCCTGTGAAGGTTTATGCCCCAGTGCAGGGGAATCCCAGGGCCAGGAAGTGGGAAAGGTTGGGTTGGTGAGCAGGGGGAGGGGGAAGAAAACAGGGTTTGTTTTTTGTTTTTGTTTTTATTTTTGATATTTTTTCAGAGAGGTAACCAGGAGAGGAGTTATCATTTGAAATGTAAATAAAGAAAATATCTAATAAAAAAAAGAAAAAGGTTGCCATTTAATTCATTCATGACTTGTATTTGTCATATAGCTTCTGACATACGATATTCTAATCAAACCATAAGTTTGAGGTAAGGTAAGGCAATTGTAGGAGAGGGATATGGGGAGATATCAGTACAGACAGATAAAGGAGTCGCAGAGAGAGAGAGTGGTTGAGGAGGGCTGTCTTATTTGTCTGTGGCTGTCATAACAAAATACCACACCATGGGCGACTTAAACAGATGTTTATTCATATGTAGCTCTGGAGGTGAAGGGTAAGGTCCAGGTGTTGATAAGCGTGTTTTGTGAACATACAGATTCACAAAAAGAGAAAGATGGGGAGAGAGGGAAGGCAGGGAAAAGGAGGAGGAGGAGAGACCACTCTCTGCCATGTTTTCTGTTTCTTATAGAGACAGCAGCCCCATTAGAAAAGGGCTCATCCCTTTTCTCTCCCAGCCTCATAATACCCCATTTAATCTTAGTTACCTTCCTCAAAGGGTTCTGTCCACGAGTACAACTGAACTGGAACTAGGCATTCAAACCATGGATATGGAGGTATGGATGAGAAGATATAATACAGTCTATAGTAAAGACCTGTGTGGCCAGTTTGGTCTCTGGATCTTGCCCTTGAACACGTGGTTGCTATGACTTTGTCTACCAATTGTAATCTGGATCATAACTAGATGTTTTTGGTTTTTTTTTTTTCTTTTTTTTTTTTTGGTATGGGAAAGCAAGAGCAGAGAACAACCTTACCCATGGATGGGCTGAACTGGGCAGCCTCCAGAAAGCTCAAGAAAATCTCCAGGATTGGAGAAATACTGTATAAAATAGAAAGGCCTACTTTATTTCCTGATATCAACAAGTCAGAAAGAAGACAAGGAACCCTACCTCAAGACCATCTCCATGACAGAGAACATTCTAGAAGATGCATTTAGAAGTTCATCACATTACTTTCCTCTTGATTTCAAGAGACATATGTTGATTTTAAATGACTCTTCATTGACACTGAGCCTTGTGGGTACTGATCATCTTGCTGTGACTGAGGCTGGAAATTAGTAACTCATTTTAGAAGTGTATATGGAAAAATTAATGTTTCCCTTTGAACCATTGGCAGCTAATTTATATAAATCATGGTGGAACACTAGGCATATATGTCAAGGCCTCCTACAAACTCGACGTTAGATGCTGCTGCTCAGTTTTTTGACAATTTAGAGATGAAGCACTCAGTTTGTATTTGCTGAATGTTACTTTCGATATACACACCAATGCTTTTGCCATCTTGACTCTTAAATTAGTGAAATTAGGCTGTAAAGCTCACTTTTCATCTCTGCGTATTTTCTTCAGTGATCTTTCAAAGTAAACCTGTGTCTGGTGGTTCAACATTATTCTTGGGAAACACTCTCAGAAATAAATTTGTGTTCAAATACTATTTCTTTAGCTCTATAAATATTTATTGAGTGCCTGCCTTGTGTCAGGCTCTGTGCCTAATGCCGAAGGACCAGACAGGCAAACTTCTTTTTCTCAGAGATTACAGTCTTATGTGGAAATAAACATTGTGCAAACAAATAAGCCAAAGAAATAGCTGACAATAGTTGGTGTTCTGCATCTAATTAAAACAGGGTGCTGTGGAAGGTGGTCAGGGGATGTCTTGACTGCCGAGAAAAGCAGCCTTGAATAATCAAGGTGGCTAACAATCAAGAAGTTTCTCTCATTTGAACAGTGCTGTAGTTTTTCTGGAACTGAAAAGATGCTGTTGCTAGGACACAGCATAACAGAGTGGGGCACGAGTGACATCAGCCAAGATTGGTGATACAGCTGGTAGTTGGTAGAACTTTGCAGATCTGGGAAGTTCAGGCTGTGATGTACACACTGTGGGGACCATTCAGGGCATTTGAAACATCTCTTTGTTGTGAGCATGGCCATATGTGAGGCCACAGCAAAGGCTGCAGGGCAAGTGGAAAACAGGCTGGAGAGGAGGGTGTTGTTGGATAAGGGCAGTGGAGCTGAAGATTGGAAGAAAATCACAGAATTAATCATGTGTGAAACTATGTTTGGGGATAGGGATCATGCCATCGTTTTCCCCTCCAATATATATTATTGTTATTGATTATTGGGAAATTTCACATAATGCACCCTGATCACATTCATTTCCTAGTTCTCCAATGTTCACCCTTACCCTTGTGACATCCTACACACACACACACACACACACACACACACACACACACACACACACACACCACACTCACACAAAAAAAGGAAGAAAAAACAGGAAGGAAAGAAAACGAAAAAAAAAATACACCCAGTCCAATTTGTGTTACCCATATACTTACTGGAGCATGGTGACACTCCCATTGACCTGCCCCTTAAAGAAAACTAAGTCCTCTGCACTCCCACTCTGCCAGAGTCCATCAACTGTGAAGAGATGGGATTGTCAGAGTTGGAGAGGGCAGAGTCTGGATTGTGTCTCCTTTATAGAATTTCCTCTCCACATCCTGCCCCCAAATTTGACACTTTTGAGTTATGAACCTTTTATATTTGAAATTGACTGTTGCCAATCAACACTGCTAATTTTCAAAGCAATTTAAACTGATGAGGTAATCACATACTTTACTTTCTTTGTAAACTTCAAAAATAATCTTATCCAAGTAGCCCTGGCTCTTCCCCCTCACCAATGTGAAGAACCAATGACTCCCGTAGAAATTCCAATCTCAATAGTAGTAAGCTTATTTATTAATTTTGGGAAAGTTACTCTTAATATGCTGTCTTCCTAATCATGAATATAAATATGAAGCTTCTTTGCAGATGTTTAAATTTCTTATCCTTAAACACATATTTAAAATTTTCTTTGGGTAGGTTTTGGATTTTTAATTTACCCAAGCACTTTAGTATTTGTTTCTGTTTGAATATTTTCCTCCTTTGGATGATAATATCTGAAACACAGAGAAGCAATTCCTGCTATCATCCTGCATCTACAACTAACATCTTTTCTAATTAATGCTACTGTATTTTCCCATGGATATTTAGGTTTTTCTAGTCATTCACTTATGTCAACAATATAGACAGTTTAGTCCCATCTTTGCTAATGTTTATACTAGGTATTGATTTTTTTTATAATTATTGGAATTTCTGAAAGGATGCTGATAGATTATGGTGGTGACTGCTCTTAAATTGTTTTGGGAATTAACCACAAGCAATATAAAGATAAATTTTAATAGTCTTGATTCTGTTTACATTAACTATGGGAAACTCTTACCAAGATGGCATGAGTTTCATCGAGTGAATTATCAAAATTTATTACTGAATATGTTCATCAGTTTGTAGGTATAATAGATTATATTGATCAAATTC
>JADRCD010217089.1:0-15748 GCA_019843815.1 Montemys delectorum
GGGGAATCTGCAGTTGGGATGTATGGAAAAAAATAATTAGCACTGCAGGTTTCAAGTGACTACATATGCAAATAATACCCAAAGCAGTCTAATTCACATCATTATTCTCTGTGTAACTTCAGTTTATAGAATTCTACAGTTTTTGAAAGATATATGCTTCATTCCTGATTCTCTAATCTATCTTAAATCTAAAAACTAAGAATATATTTGTAATCACTTAAATTCAAAGGGAAAACATTTATTTTTGAGATTCAGTATTCTAATTATTGACACAGTGAAGCATGAATTTTAATGAAACTTAAATGGAAATGGTGACAAGTATTTTTCATGTGGAAAGCATTTTTCCTTAAGGTAATATTGTCTCACTCAGGAAATACATAGGTACTGAGGATCTGGAAAACATGAAAATACTGAAAAATGAATGGAATACATTTTTTTTTCACAAATCTTCATTCATTGTTACTGCTTCTTGCTCAGTTTTGGGATTGAATCCAGGGCTACTTGTCCATGATAGTCAATTGCTCAACCACTGACCTACATCGCCAGCCCTGCTAACTCTTTCTTCTGGTAACATAATCTGCTATTGTGATGTATGATAATAAGTTCTTACAGTAACTATATTACAATACATATTTTAAGCTATACTTCTTAGTATTATGAGTGATTTAATTTGCTAATCTAATATTCTTTAATATATCCATAATTCTATATGAAAACAAATATGAAGTACTGAATGAGTGTCTTCACCAAAAAAATAAATAAATAAATATTCCCTAAGCCATTAGGAAATTGATAGAAATGGGTTCCTGAGAAGAATTTTTAATGATATAGTAATAATGCAACATTTATGTGTCATTTACTGCATGTTGGGCATTGTTCTAAACACTTTATATATGTTAACTTTGCAACCCAATTAAGCAGGTAGTATTACCTAACGTCTTCGTTCCCCGAAACACATAATTACCATGTAATTTAGCAAAGATGTGGTCTATAGAACGGAAATGCCAACCCAGGATGCTTGGCTTTAGAATCTTGCTGCCGATTAGTTCTGTGCAGTCTATCCCTGTTACAGTTTTGCTTTGATTGTTCTAAAGTAGATAGGTCTTTCTGAAAATGCATAGCATTATGAAGAAAACAAAAACAGACTGCAGAGTTTGGTCATTCACTTACCATATAATGATTTGAGGGATGGTGTTCAAAATCGGTAAGACCAAATTATTTGTCTAAAGAACTAACATAGCCAGGGAATGAACTACGGTAGGATTTGTTTTTAAATGATGCTGTAGCAAGGTAAATCTGACTTTGCTGTTGGAGCAAGTTAGTGTGAATCGTATCTTGACTTGAAGGCCACACGAAGCAGATGGGACTATGTGGGTTATTCTCTATTCTTATCCTCAGCAGTGGAAGCTGTTTTCAAGCTTGGTTCAGCATTGTCTTGAAGCCCAGAGAGGAAAAGCTCGTAGAAGTTGCCTTTTTTCTCTTATTGATTCATCTAGGAAATAGTACATTGCAGTCCTGCTCAGATTCTTTTTTTTTTTAAATTGGATACTTTCTTTATTTACATTTCAAATGTTACCCCCTTTCCTGATTCCCCACTCCCTGGGGACCCCCTATCCCACCTCGCTCCCCCTGCTTCTATGAGGGTGTTTCCCCAACCCATCCACCCACTCCTGCCTCCCCGCCCCGGCATTCCTCTACACTGGGACATAGAGCCTTCACAGAACCAAGGGCCTCTTCTCCCATTGATGCCAGATAAGGCCATCCTCTGCTACGTATACGGCTGGAGCCATGGGTCCCTCCATGTGTACTCTTTGGTTGGTGGTTTAGTCCTTGGGTGCTCTGGAGGGTCTGGTTGGTTGATATTGTTGTTGTTCTTATTTTCTGAGAAACCGCCAGACTGATTTCCAGCAAAGCTTATGTAAGGCAAAAGACACTGTCAATGGGACAAAACAGCAACCAAGAGATTGAGAAAAGATCTTTACCAATCCTACGTCTGATAGAGGGCTAATATCCAATATATACAAAGAACTCAAGAAGTTAGACTCCAGAGAACCAAATAACCCTATTAAAAAATGAAGTACAGAGCTAAACAAAGAATTCTCAACTGAGGAATAACAAATGGCTGAGAAGCACCTAAAGAAATGTTCACTATCCTTATTCATCAAGGAAATGCAAATCAAAACATCTCTGAGATTCCACCTCACACCAGTCAAAATGGCTAAGATCAAAAACTCAGGTGACCACAGATGCTGGCAAGGATGTGGAGAAAGAGGAGCACTCCTTCATTGCTGGTGGGATTACAAGTTGGTACAACCACTCTGGAAATCAGTGTGGCGGGTCCTCTGCTCAGATTCTACTGATGAGTTGTTGCAACAGCAAAGGGATAGACAATGTAGGGGACATATTAATTGAGCTACAATGCCTTGAGTAACAGGCAGGTACATTCTGGGTACGCAGCAGGAATGAGCTTCAGTACCACGGACAGCTCCTACCATTCCATTACCTTAATAGCGCGTGATATAAGTTACAATATTTTCTCAGAAGTGACTTATCTCACAAATATATTATATTCTTATAATAGATTTTGTTGGCAAGGAAATTCAGAACACATACTCAATGGGGAAAAGCAGTTACCTGCTGTGCGAAGAGTAGATTCAAAAGCACTTCTGTAGGGAAAGCCCCGTGGAGGTGATACAGTATTTGTGCTCTCTTGCATTCAGGTTTATTTGCCCCTTCCAGAACAGCTGTATTTTGCTTATGTGATTCTTTCAATTAGGTTGAATTCTGTGGTTCATAAATGTGAACAGCAGCAGCGTGTACCTATAACTTTGTTTAGATAACATTATATTTCATATGAACTTTCAGAGGGACTCAGAAAAGACTGTTTGAGAAAGCTTCTTGAGAGATGGCACTGATGCAGAGAAGACAGTGTTAATGAAAGACACGACCTCCCACAGGGATTGGAGGAGGAGTCTCTGTGCCTCGGAGATTTTGGGTGTTTACAGATAGAACATCATTGGATTATTTGTTTTAACAAAAGCAAAATATTTGATAAAGCAGTTTGTTGTAGAGACATTACAGTGTGGCAGCAGTTATAGGTTATTTAGAATTAGGGACACTTTTAAGGCTGCCAGAATGAAGGCATAGTTAAGATAACCAAATCCTGCTTCTACATGCAGAACCTTTGGGGTGCATCAAGAGCTATATTGCCTCAAACGTACCATGTTAGCTCAGAATTCATACTTAGCTTGAGTGATCTGCAGCCCATTGAAAGGAGAATTTTATGTGAGTCTAATAGAGACAGTAAAAGACTGAAATAGTTTTCAGTTCTGTAGCTAAAAACGTTCTCGCCCTTCTTGGACACTATCCCAGCAACTTTATATGAAGCTTAGCATATAAATATGGGAATTATATCTTGTAATCCTTCTATATTTCATTGATTATATCTTATTATCCATGTTACTAGGACTTGGAGAGTTTATATAACTCGCTTATGGTCACTCCACCAAAAAGTAAGGGGGCTGTGCTACAAAAGTCAATCAAACAGTGGACTAATGTAAAAAAACTCACCAGGCTGAGCTAGACAATGGGAACAGGGTTTTTAATGAACAAATGAGCTAGTCTATGTAAAAAGAATACAAAGTTAGAACTTTGTATCATTACATATGAAGTAAATGTTAGCTGTTACTATTTGTTCTGTGATCTCATCCTTTTCTGTTTTCGAAATCAGGAAGTATAAAGATGTTGTATAATAATTACTGCTGTAAGCTTCCAAGTGAGTCAAGTGGACATTCCTTTCATAGTGAAGAGGACAGATTTGCAAGGTTGAAGGAGGCTCCCTGGAGTTGGTGTTGCTCCACCATAGCCACAGTCGTAAGTCTGCTGCCGTGGGTTAATATTCCAAAACCCCTCTTCTTTAATTATTTATTTGGCCTATAGTGTAAAATACAACTCCTTACCTAGGTAACATACAACTTCAATCAGACGTAAACAAAATGAGGTCAGAGGAATAAGTTGGCCCCTGGTGGTAAGATGAAATGTGGACAGGTAGCTAGTGTGGTGTACTGCCTGCTGTGAGTAGTGCCTGCTGGGCAGGCAGCATATCCTAGCTGTCCGCCAACACACAGCTATTCAGGAAAGAGCCTGTGTGGTGTTAGGAAAGAAGGCAACAGAGGTGGCCATTGGTGAAGCAGCTCGGCATCAGCAAAGACAGTGCATGCTCCACTTGTTCTTCAGAAAGGATGCCTGATCTGTAAACTCAGCCACTGTAAACATTTAAACTGGTTAGTTTTGCTGCACAGGGGAGCAACTGTGACTCGAAGCTCGTCAGAACTAGAATCTGTCTCAGAATGAGGCATTGCCATATAAGCATGCAGGAAGGAAACTAGCCGAGTGTAAGATGCTAAACCCACCTTCAGACGCTGTTTACCAGCTCTGCTCTGATTGACAAGTCACTGACAATCACTTTATCTTGGTTTCCTGAGTCCCGCTAAGATGGAAATTATAACAACAGCTAGCATTCATAGCACTGTGAGCTATCCAGTCATTTCACCTTCACAGCTACCCTGTTAATTCTCCTCCCCATTTTCCTGATGAAGAACTGAGTGACTCTCAGGAACCCATGGCTCCTTGGTAATGGAACACAGGTCTATAAAAGAGCATCTTGCCTCTAGGGTCAGTGTTCTCAATTTGGCCTTTTTCCTTACTGCTTCTCCAGTAAAAATAAGGTAGTACTATATGTCAAAAGACAGAGAAGGCAGTGTGGGATTGGCTGTGTTAAGAGGAGCAGAGACTCAGCTTGGTGACCCTCACAAATAAGGAAAGGACCAAGTTTGTTTAGAATAGGCTGTATTTACATTGTTGATGAAGGGCATGGAAGTCGTGTACTTCCCCAGACATCTCCACCATGCCCATCATCATACAGTTCCAGAATGATTTTATTATGAGTTACAACGTTTTTGCTTCTTAGGCTGAAATCTGAAAGCAAAAGCCTTCAATGCTTTAGAAACTAAATGTACAATGCATACCTTTGTATGTACTCTTCACCCTCCCCTTTCAGCCTGCTACTTCATAGATACATGGCAGCAAAGGGGGTTTCAGGGGGTTCTTTGACTTCTTTTCAGTGTATAAAATCATGTCTGGCTTTCCTGAAGTGCTTTGTGTATTGTGCCAGCAAATATTGCAGACAAGCCAGTCTGTAAGTGACCAGTGTTGAGCTTTGAATTAATACGTTATAGAATAACTGAAGGGAACACCATAATTCACTTTTTCTCCTTTTCTTCAAACTGTAGGACCAACTTCCCAGGTTTTCAGAGCATTGCATTTCATTAACCATGGGACCTTTTAGAGAATGAGCACAGGATGAAAACAGAGGAGAAGTAGAGATGATCAGCTTACATCCTCAGACAGTCAAGTCTTATACATCTTCAGTTGTAAGGCAGTAACTTTTCTGAGCTTTCTAGAAACCATTCTACCAACTGCTCTTTAAATCCTCCAAATAGCAAGTAACACTTTTAGCATTTTATCAGTTTCATTGGCAGCTACAGTTTTCATATAGGCCTCTGCAACATTAATATAATTGTTCTGTGGTTCATCATGTGCATGCATAGAAGTTTTCATCTGAAATGTGAGAAAAAAACAAAAACCAAACCAGGACATGTTCCTGGCTCCTGATACTAACCATGGAAAATCGCAAACTAAACAGACTTGAGTAACCCATATTTTTGATCCACAAAGCCTAACATGAATATAATTTCCTTGCAAGATTGTTATTCGGGGTACTGAAATCTTCAGAGTGGTTTTTAGAAGTGAAGTGAACAAGCTGTGTCTTATGAGAGTCTGGACATTTTATTTGAGGCAGGGGGAGTAAGTCTTAAAACTCCTGGTTACAGTTTTGAGGACCCAAGAGTGTGCACACTAAAAGATACAGGAGCATTCCTCGGGGAAATGGGTTCATACAAGGTTTAGTCACAAACTTAAAATAACTGAAGACTTGTCAGGGAAAATGACATCCCGGAAGGCACAGAAATGTGTGTCACTGCCTTGAAGAGGGATCATGGAGGCAAGTTTAGAATAATTAAAGACATCATGAGATGAACGTTGCAGAGGTGTGGTATGGATAAAGGAAACTGCTCTGGGTTCTTCTCCTACCACAGCTTTCAGAAGACAAGCATCGGCTAGTAATAAACTAATAATCGAATGGTTTGAATGACAGTGAACTTCAAATGCCCTGACTTCATAAGAGGGATGGGCATATTAAAGTTCTACTGATTGCTGGTATGGAAATTATGCACAGTCTGTGAATATTGCATTTTCAGATATGTATATAAAACATCTAAAAGGAAAGGGTTTTAATGACATGGAAAAATCATAACCACTTCGTCACTTTGTAGAACTTCAGAATTTGTATGGTAAGCTAGTGTCCTTGTCCCAAGTCAGATCAGGAGACCTACACATGTTTACTTTTGCTGAGAGCCAAAGTTCTCTTCAAAGTATTTGCTGAAGGGAAGAAGTTCTATGGGAAATGTTTTGTGTGACGGTTTCCATACAGTCACAATAGTGAACAGAAAAGACCTTACTATAAGTACAAGATACACATGTAAATGCACAACACACATATACACTTAATTTTTACTTGTTTCTTGATAAACAACTTAATTAGATCCGTATATTTTAGTTCTTTTCTTTTTACAAATATGATTAAAACTCAACATGTCTTGTTTCCCTGCATGTAGCCTGGTTAAAAAACTGTAAGGTTAAATTTATTACCTTAGACAGATTTCTTAATCTTAAGAATACGATTCTAAGTCACATGCAGGAATCACACGTCTGTCGTGACACAGGCCTTGAGGAGATAGATGGTGGTGACTGCAGTGACCTGTGTCTTGTGGGACAACGGAAGCTGTTCTGGCTGCTGTCATTCTTCTGGGTGCGCTGTGATGACGATGTCTGCGTTTGTGCAAAGTCCTCTTTTCTTTTGGTTGATTCACACAGTGCTCGGGATGCTCTGGAGTTGAAGGAGATGGCCCTTAGTGCTCAGGGTCAGCCTCTCCCTGGTGTCAGAATTAGGCTGGACAGGGGCAGAGCTAACAGTGGTACACATCTGTGTGTGCAAAGCTGAGGGGACTGTTTGATGTCATTGATGCTTCATGTGGAAAGGGGAAACCGTAACTTTCCTGTTAAGACTCAGTACAACCCGTTCTGGCTGCTCACCAAATGCCCTGGTTAGAATCCAGGCTCTGTGGCTTACTGCCGTGAGCAAATTTTTTGTTGTTGTTCATTTCCTTAGTATCACAACCGGTAAGAATGACACGTTAGTATCATGGTCCCAGGTCATAGGAAGTGTTTCTGTTGACATTAATTTTCACTATTGTATTTGTACATATGAATTGCTTTCATAGTTTTAGTGTGCTTTTTTTTATCAGTAGCATCCAGTTAGCACATACTTCTTTTCTAGATAATTTATTTATAAGGTTAGTTTATTCCGCTTTCCTCACTCAAGTCATTTTGAGTAGAGTTTGTCATCTATTTTATGTGCAACATCGATAGGTTTCTGTGAATACCAGATTGTTGCCCTCTGTTTCCTTTTTTTTTTTTTAAGCACAGTTTTAGTTATCAACTGGTAGTCTTTCTTTTATTAGATATTTTCTTTATTTATATTTCAAATGTTATCCCCTTTCCTGGTTTCTCCTCAGAAAACCCCCTATCCACTTCCCTGACCCCACTCACCCACCCATCCACTTCTGCTTCCTGGCCCTGGCATTCCCCTACACTGGGGCATAGAGCCTTCACAAGGCCAAGGTCCTCTCCTCCCATTGATGACCAACTAGGCCATCCTCTGCTACATATGCAGCTGGAGCCATTAGTCCCACCATGTGTACTCTTTGGTTGGTGGTTTAGTCTCTGGGAGCTCTGAGGGTACTAGTTAGTTCATATTGTTGTTCCTCCTATGGGGCTGCAAACCCCTTCAACTCCTTGGGTCCTTTCTCTAGCTCCTCCATTGGGGATCCTGTGCTCAGTCCAATGGATGGCTGTGAGCCTCCACTTCTGTATTTGCCAGGAACTGGTAGAGCCTCACAGGAGAAAGCTATACAGGCTTCTGTCAGCAAGCACTTCTTGGCATCCACAATAGTGTCTGGGTTTGGTGGCTGTATATGGGATGGATCCCCAGGTGGGGCAGTCTCTGGATTGTCCTTCCTTCAGTCTCTGCTCCACACTTTGTCTCTGTAACTCCTTCCATGGGTATTTTGTTCTCCTTTCTAAGAAGAACTAAAGTAATCACACTTTGGTCTTCTTTCCTCTTGAGTTTCAGGTGGTTTGTGGATTGTATCTTGAGTATTCTGAGCTTCTGGGCTAATATCCACTTAACAGTGAGTGCAAACCATGTGTGTTCTTTTGTGATTGGATTACCTCACTCAGGATGATATTCTCAAGTTCCATTCATTTGCCTAAGAATTTCATGAATTCATTGTTTTTAATAGCTGAGTAGTAGTCCATTGTGTAGATGTACCACATTTTCTGTATCCATTCCTCTGTTGAGGGACATCTGGGTTCTTTCCAGCTTCTGGCTATTATAAATAAGGCTGCTATGAACATCGTGGAGCATGTGTTCTTATTACACATTGGAGCAGCTTCTACATTTCTAATGGTTGCAGCTCTGTACAGTGCTAGAGAGGTAGATACAGAAGGAACCTACTGCTTGCTGTCTAGCTGTCTAGCTCGACTCAGAAGCAGCCTTCAGAGGAATGGTACCCAGGGCTGTCCTCTTCCCTTCATATACACCATACAGACCCATAGACACAAGGGTCTGGAAGACACATGTGGGATCATTTTTGGAGTAATGGACAAAAATATAGGATAATATACATTATTACTACAAATGCCATTCAGTAAGACTGTTGGATACTTTTAAATTGTATTGAAATTTTGATAACTTGAATAGTTTTAACACTAACCTCAGAATTCTAGATAATGTTAACGATAATGATAGTACTAATGTTATAATCACTGTGCATTTATATAGCATGTATTAATTTAATTTATAACTATATAGTTATAACATTTATAATATCATTTAATAATAGCAGTAATAATTTTCAAGTACTATCTGCAAATAATAATTGATGAGTAACATTTTAAAAATCCCTGTACTCAAGTTAGATGTACCACTAGACAGTCAGGTTGGAGAACTGCTGTCCTAGACAGCTGGATAACAAGAATATCATTCTGTAGCACATTTACTCAGGACAGTGTGTGTGCGTGTGTGTGTGTGTGTGTGTGTTTGTGTGAGTGTGTTGTATATATGACATGTATATGTATGTCAGCCGCTTATAAGTTTCAATAAGGTCGTATGTAACCTAGTTATCAACTCAGTCTCTGAGAGGAATTTTGAGGAAAGAGAAGCTACTTGACCATGAATCACATTACAAAAGTTTGAAACCTTAGCCTGTTCCATTAATTTCCCTTCCCACATGATTATGGTTGGGGCGTTCATTTTCCTTTGTGGCTAGACTGACTTGCAGATGTGTCATTTCCACATACGCCCGCCTCCCTGCTTCATGCTTGACCAGGAGGGGAGTGGCAATTCCTGAGTCATGGCTCTTGAGTCTGCTCTGGGAATTTCATTTCCCTGGGAGTCTCATTTTCTCTCGAACTCCATGGTTTCTCTGGATTGATGAATTTTGTCTAAGATGCTGCTTGAAAATTGAAAAAAGACAATAACCTCATTTTTACCTTGCAAAGCTAGCCTGGTCCCTCCATTTCTTAGATCCTTTGTGACCTACTGTGATCAAGAGGCATGCATATGCTGTGCTTTCTAGTCTTTATAATTTTTAAAGTTGTTTATATATTTAAACAGAAAATACTACTTCGATATCTGTGACAGGCCATGTATTGTTCTGTCTGCCTGAATTCAAAGATTAAAATGGACTCTCATAGACTCTGTGGGGAGGAAGGCACATGTTAGGATGGAAGAACAGGCAGCTTGCTGCGCGGTGTACGAAGGGTGCCTACCCAAACGTGGGACTCAGGCCATGAGCAGATGGAGGTCTTTGAGGGTGAGGCCATGGTTGGTATATTCCTACCTCAGTGACTTCCCTCCTGGTGTTAATCAAGCTAGACTGATCCTGCCCTTAAGGAGGGAGGGCACAGGACTTAGTCTATTAAAGATGAGGACGTATACTTCTAAGAGTGGTGACTGCCACTTAGAGCTCAGACCCAACGGACAATTGAGGGAGAATAGGGAGCCATATTGTGCTAAACTTAAAGAGAGACGGTAAGGGGTGCATTCTGCTGGAGGCTGGTGGGAAGCCCAGACAGTGAGGCAAGCAGGGCATGGACCGTTCTGTGCTGAGAACTCATTTTGGTAGAATGGGGAAAGAAAGACACAGGGCACAGAAACTGGTAAGGCACTGTTGTAGAATCCTGGGGAAAATTAATGAAACCTAGAACAGCTAGCAATGAGAATATCACACAACGAAATAAAGCATAGAAATGTCAGTGCTGTAAATTGGAAAATAAATTAATAAAAAAATGTATATTTGTTTTTAATCTCAAGAAATGAGAAACCTTTTAAAGCATGACTAAGTAAATTAAATATTGGCTATGCATACCATGACAGGTGCCAGAGGGATGTCTTGTTTCCTAAGAAATGCAGGAGATAGTGGAGGATAAGAAGCAGAGCATTCCAGATGCCTTCTAGTATTCTGGAATTAAGTAAAAGGCTCAGCAGAAACCAGGAGAGGAACATCAGGTTTTCATGGAGGTGAAAAGATGATAATGTATCCCGATGTAGGATTTGTGAGGTGGCGGAAAGCAGTTGAAGACTGTATTTTAGTTAGAGGGCATCATTTGTGTTAACACAACAGAGGGGCCCACTTGATATTTGAGGTGTACAGTGGGAAAGGGTATGGGGAGGACGTACAGACTGACAGTGCCTGATGTTAGAAAAAGATCAGAGGTCAAGCCAGAGAAGCTCAGTTTTGCTTTATGCATCAGCCATCTAATAGAGATTTCTACCTTGGAAGGAAGTGGCCTGCCCTCTGCAGCCAAACACATGCCTACCTGTAGCTGCCTCTTTTGCACTTGTAGTATGACGAGTGCAACTGAAGAACTGAATTTTTTATTTTTCTGTGAACTTAAACTTGTCTTAAATAAAAAAACACATAGTAACTAAAAAGCTAAAACATTGCCAGGAATAGGAAATCAAGTTTCAAACCTCTTATTTATTAAAGTTGTAGTTTTGAGCAAATAAAAGTATTTCTACTTTTAATCAAGTTATATTTGAGTAGCCTCTTTAGATGACGCATGTTTAGATGATGTGAATGGATGGAGAGGTTTTGTGGGAAAATACTTAGAGTTTATTATTATAAATTTATTATTTACTTATTACATTGTGTATTATATTAGTTATATATTATATATTATTTGTTATATTAGAAAATTACTCTGATAGACAGGAAGAACACCAGCATTTCCCATGAACAGTCAGCTAGATGCATCACTGTGTATCGCCTCATGTGTTGTTGGTCGGAGAATTAAAAACCCCATGTTTTACTTATGAAATCTAAATTTTTGTGTCCATTCACCAAAGTGCTAGTAGTAATAGTGGGTTGACCCCTAGGGACTGTGAGCTCTCTAAACATGGATTCTTAGCTGCATTTGTAGTACCAGGTATGTTTCCTCCTGTCTCATGACAAATTTAGTATATTTTGGATATTTTTTATTTTTGAGAGTAGAAAGCATTTGCTCAAAACTACTACTTAAATAAATGATAGAATTTTGAAACTTAGTTTCCTATTCCTGGCAATGTTTTATTTTTTTTTTAGTTAATATATGGGGTTTTTTTGGACAAGTTTAAATTCACAGCAAAATTGGGTTTAAAAGTTACCTGTATAGCCCTTGCCTCTCCACACTGGAAAAAAAAAAAGGCAAAAACTCGCCTCTGTAGCTGACTTCCTGCCCACAGTGACACATTTGTCAAGATCGATGACCCTGCACTTGGCACATCATTATCACCCAGAGCACATAGCACCTATTAGGTGCTACTCTGAGTATTCTATGTCCTATGAGGATTGAGCATTTGCATAACGACTGTGGTCCATTACTGCAGCACGGTGTGGGAGAGTAGCCCCCTCTGCCCTCAAACCCCGTGTTCTGCCTTTTCCCTTCTCCCTTGCCAGGCCCCAGTGAGCACTCAGCTTTGAGCTGCTTCTCTAGTTTTCCCTTTCTAAAGTGTGATATCCAGCTGGAACCAGGCATCCTGTAGCTGTTTCAGATTGCCAACAGTTACATGGTACTATACGTATTTCAGCTGTCTTTGCACCCTTACATAGCTTGTTCATCATTTTTCTATTTTAACTAAGTCAGGCTCCATTGCCTGGATAGATCACAGTTAATTTACTCACCCTTCTCCTGAAAGACCTTCTGGTTACTTCTGAAATAATTAACAAATTTGCTTTGAACATGTGTATGTGTTTTCATTTCACACGGGTGCGTGGCAAGGATAACCACTGCTATGTGTTTTGGTAAGAGTAGTTTTAGTTTTATAAGAAAGTTGTCTTCCAAAGGAGCTGAATAGTTTTGTGAACTCAGTGTACATGTGCACCAGCACGCAGTATTGTCTGTGTTTGGGATTCGGGTTGTTCTGATAGACAGATAGTTGCTATGTTGTTGTTTAGCTTGCAGTTTGGAATACTGTATATTATTGAATACTTTTATACCTTATTTACCATATATACTTTCTTTGGTACAAAATCTCTTCAGTTATTTTGTCTATTTTCTAAATAGGTTGTTTCCTTATTGTTTAGATGTTAATTCATATTTCTTATCTGTGTTAAAATTAAGAGAACAGCTGTTTTGTTAAAAGGGATCAGAGGCATCCCCGATACCTCAGTAGGCACTAACTTGCCTGCAGATATGCCACAGTGTTCTCATGTTGAACATAAACAAGGTCACAGAACACAGCACGAGGCAAGTCCATCTAGGAGTGATGTCACTCTGGATATTCCCAAACATAGAGAGACAAAAGCTGGCACATGGTACAAACTACAAAATGATCAACACCCTTCTTTCTGTTAAGACAACTGCTTTTATACCCACCAAGTCGCTAACCTACACCCACTCTGTCCTCATACTGCCAACATGAAAATTAAGACAGTAATACCATTATAACCCAGTTTTTGAAAGCTGCATTCTAAGAGTCAAACCATGTTCCCCTGAGAGTGAACTAGGTCTGGAGTACTGTTCCCCAAGTTGTAAGATTTCCAGTATGAAAATGGTGGCATTGTCAGGCAAACCTGATCTCCTCTGAAGTAGCCCAACAGAAGTCCAGATACTGTATGTGTCTCCCAGAGCATCTCTGTGCTAACATACCTCCCAGCCCACCATGTTGAGTTGTCTTTCATGTCTCTGAAAACTCCAAGAAATCCAGACTTGTGAGTGCGTGCTGTTCTGAGGGGATTTGGTGATCGGTAGAGACCTACAAGGGCAAAGCACCTTCTCTAGTGATGGCTTCCGTAGGTCATTTCATGATAATGATGTTTTAAATGATCAATTTACCTCTATCAAGGAGAAGAGAAAATTGCACAACTTATGGGAAGCCACTTAGCTTAATGAGCCTTAGTATAAAATAAAAATGTTCATAAAATATCATCATGCCTTGGTGGGTAGGAAGGAGTTCATTTTGTTTTCTTTGTAACACCCCTCCTTTTCTGCCTCACAGGGATCATGTCCGACCACCAGTTTGGTAACCAGTTTATGTGCAGTGTGGTGGCCTCTCACGTGAGTCACCTGCCTACAACCAACCTCAGCTTTGTCTGGATTGCCCCACCAGCTGGCACGGGCTGTGTGAATTTCATGTAAGTACCTATTGTGTATGTGACAAAATGCTACCTTTCCTGAGGTTACACAGAATAACTACTTAAGTGTATGTGTCAGTTGGTTTGACTTCAATTGAAACCATTCATTGGAGTATTAAAAGAAGTCAAAGCTGGTTTTTAAAGGAGCCGATTTTCAGTAAAGATTTTATCTTGCATATTTATGTGTAAGCACCATATTTATAAATTAAATTCCAGCTGACAACAGTGCTGTTATGAGGAGGAGAGGGATGAGATGTCTCACTGAAGATTTCATTGAAGATGGATTTTCTATAATGCAATGTGGCAAGAGTGTAAAAACCACAGGGAATGTAGTTCCTCTGGCTTCAAGGAGTGGAGTCTGAAGCTGGTTGCTCAGTGTTTGGGTAGAAGAGCATGTTTACAGGAATAGGTAGCACAGAAGATTGTATAACTCGTTGAGAGGTGGGGTAAGGGAGAGAGAGTAGGGGCTGTGAGAATATGAGAATTAATGGATTGCTTTAGTATCATGGCCCTAGTAACCCACCATCATTAGCTCGCTTCTACTTCCTCAAGTTCTACAACATCCCTAAAGAGTGCTACCTTCTGGGGACCATGCAGTTCACACATGAGCCTACAAGAGACATTTTAAATGAAAACCACAATTTTAACACTTACATACTTAAGTATCTTAAATACTGCCATTGGTAAAAGTAAATTTATTGACTGGGTGTGGTGGCACAGGCCTTATCTTTGTGAGTTCCAGGCCGGTCTGGTCTACATTGTGAGTTCCAAGATAGTCAGGGCTATGTAGAGAGACCCTGTTTCAAAACAAAAATATGTGATATTTGTATACAATTAATACAAATTAGTCATTCTGTAATATAATCATATGGTGAAACCAAATTGTACCCCGACATTTATACAATACCTATTCAGCAATTTAGAAACAAAGATAAAAGAATGATGCCTTAGGTGCAAGAATTGTGCTGCAGATGCATCGACTGGGACTGGGACCCCATGGTCCATTTATCTCTACAGCTTGAAGGGTTGTAGTTTCTTGTAAGTTCCATCTGATGCTAAGGGAAGCATCCGTGATGACGGGTGAGAGCTACACTCTCCATGGGTATGAGTTGTAGCATGCAGTTTGGAATTAGCATGTCTTAGTAAAGTGGCAGAAGTATGGTTTCCTGTGAGGTCCGTGGGCTCATTAGCCCTGGGCATTGGCTGGGTTTATAATCCCAGGCATGATTTCCTGCTGCTGAGTGGGCTTTAAGTCTAATGTGACATCTCTTGGTTGCAGCCGAGATAGATGTGCCACTCTGCACCTTTAGGCATATCTTGTCGCGCTGATCATTGCTGTGGTTCATGGACATCACAGCTTGATAATACTGTTGATTGTTTCTTTCCCTTCACAGTTTATATAAGGTCATAGATGGGCTGGAAAGACTGTGTGAGCCAGAGGAACAGGTAGTCTGCTGTGAGACTGTCTCCTAGAAATCACAGGGAAGCTTCACCCAAGATGCCTCAACAGTGTGGCTGTCTAAATAAGATCTGAACAATGACAACAAGAATAGATATGCTAAGATGGAAGGGAGGAATCTCATGGGGCCCTGCCCATAGACAATGATCCATAGGCAACCAGTAACTGCTGAGAGGGAGAATTTGTCACTCCCAGGAATGAGCCAAGTTGTTGGTTATCCAATACCAAATAGTCAACTCTAAAATCAAATACACACAAGCAATACTAAGTGGATTCAGCTGGTTACAGATATGTGTATGTCTGTGTGTGTATGTGTGGGTGTGGGGGGTGTGAGTGTGTGGGTGGTGTGTGTGTGTGTGTGTGTGTGTATGTGTGTGTGTGTGTGTGAGAGAGAGAGAGAGAGAGAGAGAGAGAGAGAGAGAGAGAGAGAGAG
>JADRCD010217089.1:15758-50758 GCA_019843815.1 Montemys delectorum
GAGAGAGAGAGAGAGAGAGAGAGAGAGAGAGAGAGAGAGAGAGAGAGAAAGAGAGAGAGAGAGAGAGAGAAATGAAAAAGTAGCCATGACTTTGAGAAGGTGGTGGAGGTGATGCGAAGGAAGGGTAAATAGTGTAACTATACTTAAATTAAAAATAAAAAGTACTAAATGAACACTCATGTCCAAGCAACAGGAAAGGGAAACAAAAGTGGGTGCAATCCTTCAGGGCTTCATATGCTGCTTGGAAGATGATCACCAATTTAGCTTTGAGCTCTCTGACCAAAACTGTGTGCTTAAAACCTGCTAAGAGAGTTAACTACTTTTGTGTAGCTATGGCCAGAATATCCGAGAGAACAATTAACACAAGAAAGAATGTATGTAGTTCACCAGGAGGTGAAGAAGAAGAAAATGTGATCAGCAGGTGATCTGTGGTGCTACAGGGTCTGGGACAGTTCAGAACCTAAGATTCTCTCCTGATCTCACTAAGAAGAGACCGGGAGATTTGAGTGAATGTTCTTCATAACAGGGCAGACACCGCACTGGTTCAAAAAAATGTGCCGTCTCCCAACGCTGACTGTACCTCCAATACCACCCTACCCTGCAGCCACCAATGCTCCTCCTTCTTGCTTGGCTTTTACTCACAGCCCTCGCTGCATTAGTCTTTATCTGTAACATACGTTCTTGTTCTTTTACTTACCTTTTGGTCGCTAAAATTCAAATTCCTTGAAGGCAATAATCTTTTCTTTAGTGATCTAGAAGAGTGCTTGGCACACAATAGTTACTCACTGAATATTTGTCAACTGTAGTAACTCACAGTTAGAAGCAGCTGTTCAGTAGACAGGCAAAACAGAGGTAGAGGATATTGTTAATATTTCTGTTCAAATCTCATGCTAAGGCAAAAAAAAAGTGTTGGTATATACCAAAGTTCATCACTAACTCTCTAGCCCTGACAGGGTCCAGTTCAGTGTCAGGGCTTCCTACTGCCACCCCCCGGGCACTGGCTGTACACACTTCCAGGCTGTCTCTGTTCTATGTGATTCAGCTGACAATATCACACTCATCCCATAGAGCTGGTCAACATTTAATCTCATTGCCTTCTTCCTGGGGAAGTTTTTGTATCTGGGCCTTTTTCTGCAAGACCACTGTGGGACCACTGCAGAAGTTTCACAACTTGCAAGCCCACTTCTCCCTGCCCTGTCCTATCCCTGGTGCCCAGCTAATCTTCTTAGGCTCAAAGATCATTCACTCAGAATTCGGAGAAGCGTGAAATGCTTTCCTGAAGTCAGGGGTTTGGCAAGGATCTACAGTCTAGGTTAGCTAATGGATAAGCCCTAGGCAGCCATCTTGTTGAGTGTGTATTTTTCCTTCCAGCCCCAGTCTCCTGGAATAACGACTCTGAGACTCAAATATATTCACAGATACCCAAGGCATAAGCTTTGGCTATTCCCTGATGAGATCATAGCTTAATATCCCATTTATTTTAAGTTCTGCCACATGGGTGGTCACTTTTACTCAGCTTCCATGCTATGAACCTCCTCCATGTTCCTGAGCTTGGCTCTGTCCCAGAATTCTCTCTTCCTGTTCCTGGAACTCCCACCTTTTATTTCCTGCCTCAGCTACAGACCAATTAGATATAAGAGATTCCTCTACACCACCTGTCCTTGCCTTCCTAGTTGTGGGATTATAAACCAGCATGACCAAGCCTTTGTTTTACAACTTTACATGGATGATGGGGAACCAAACATAGGTTCCAGTGCTTGTGTGGGGAGCATTCTCCCAACTGAGCCTTCTCCCCAGCCTCCGTTTCTGATGTTTTTTAGATGTGTTTTTGTTAGTCTACTATATAAACTTGCTATAGAAGCTTGGGGGATTTTTACATTTTTTTTATTTTGAAATTACATTTACTTATTTTTTGGAGTGGTAGGGTTATGCACATTCCATGCGCCATGCGTAGAAGTCGGAGAATAGTTTGTAGGAGATGTGTTACCTTCTACTATTGTGGTCCGTGCTATTTTCCCGTCGGCAGGAACAGACGGACACACACAGGATCCTTTTGCAGTAAACCTTTATTACCATGTGGCAAGGAGAGAGTGAGCCCTGGAAAATGCACTGCTTATATACACCCTGGAGCGGCGTGTTCACCTCTGATTGGCTGTTTTCTCATTACCTCATGAGACGCTTCGGGATAGGCTGTGACTTGGCGCGCTCTGGCCCTAGGCACATGCGCAGACTACTTGTTACAGGGAGAAGACACCAGATGCCAGTGCCATCTTGTAATGGAGGCTGCCGGCTCGGGTGCGGCTCTCTACATCTCCCCCTTTTTGTTTTAAATGATAGGCTCTGGCCAATGCCCCGTGTCTTAGGCTAGGTGATGTGCTGTCCATTATCAGCACCAAGAGATCGGTGGGATCCTTTGGATCACTACTCATTGGTGTGCTCCTGGTTTATGGTTTATGGCATCAGCCTAATTTTAAAGGTTGGAACTCAGATCATCATGCTTGGTGGCAAGCACCTTTACTCACCAAGCCATCTTGGCAGCCCTAAATATATTTTTTAGATAATTAAAGTCATAGGTTCCCATACCACTTTCTCCCTTTTATTTGTTTTAATATATTACTTAACATCCGGAGGCCTGTGATTGGACGGGGGAAAGGGAGGTAGAGCTAAAAGTTGCAGAGACAGAATCTCAGGAGAAAAGAGAAGGCCAAGATGGAGGAAGACTGACTGGAGGAAGAACCTGCAGCAGCGTGGCTTTAGATGGCCACAGGTAGTTATGATATCGTAAAGTTAGAATAATTGGGATAATTTGTCTAATCTTAGGTGGGCAGCTTTTATCATTATCATTATCATTATCAGTTGGTTCTGAAATTATTGTATTGGCAACTTGTAAATTGAGAGTTTATTGATGCATAAATCTGATTGGTTAATTATAATCTTCAAGAATTTTGTTTCTACTGGGTGGTGTGCGGCTGACCGCGGGATGCATGGTCATTGTGTGGGGCTGGCATGGCAGCGATCCATTAAGAGACTCAGGAGCTCTGGCCCAAAGAGACCACCAAGTTGAGATCACCCAGCTGGAGCCAAGTGGTCTTCCAGTTGTGAGCGGTATCACGGGAAGCCTGCCAGTCATATTTTAATATTTCCCGCAACAAATTAATTGATAGTACACTCAGTTTTTTTTTAACCTCAGTATAGCCAATTCATGGTGAATTTTTCATAGTTCTAAACCAAGCTACTCACTTTAAAATCTTTAAAAATTCTGCATTAAGAGTTATATATATCTGAAATTCAAGACAATTCTGTAATTCATTATGTGCACCTTCTTAGTAAGGAATAAATGCCTACTGAAGGTCTGCATACTTACCAAATCACGTGGACTGCATTTTCTGGCTTCCTTGTTAAAAAAAATAATCAAGTAGGAGACAGAGGATGAAGGGCCTGCTGTGCTGAGGCATAGGCTCTTAGACTACAGTTACTTAGGGCCCATGCTGTTTCTCCCATGTTGAAACATTATCTAGCGGCTGCTTGTCACACATTGAAACGTTGTATAAGTGGTGGTGGCTCAGATCTTCCTCACATTCATGTCTTATGGCTGTAGTGCCTGTCTCTAGTTTTATATTGTATTATAGTCTTCAGTGACTAGTAAGCCTCAAGTAAAAAGGGAGAACAAGAGAGGGAGGAGAAGAGGAGAGAGGGGCAAAGACAAGTATGGATAGGAAGAAACGATGTAAGGCTGGAGGAGAAATCATAGGATGGAGAAAAGAGGGTGTAAGATATTCAAGCCATTTAACCTCAAACATTAGAGAAAAGGGGGAAATAATAGTGCTTTTTAAACATTTGCCATATGCCTGACATTCTTCTAAGTGGTTATTGTATTCGAATCCAACAGTCCTCATAAAAATGAGACCCACTTTAGAGAACTGGTGTCTCCATTCACAGGTGAGCATGCTGAAGAACAGAGCTGTTAAATAGCCAGCCCAGTGTTATTCTGTGAGCAAAACAACATAGGATAAAAATCATGTTTCCCCCACTTCTTCTGCATTTAAATGGTCACTTCTATTTTATTATGGAAAATAATGATACTTAAGTCAGATAGAGTTTGCAATGTAGCATCAGAATCTTTTCCATGTAGCCAGCAGGTGTTTCCTACTGTGTTTGACACGCATGATAATATTAAGAGCAGCCAAATTACCCAGTTCATACAAATACCAAGAGGCACAGAAACTAAAAATAAAATAAACAATGAACTGAGATATTTTCTATTTAAGATTGTGAGCACCAAGAAAAAAATCATTGACCAGTAAAGAGGAACCTTTTTGCACATAAGGGCCATATTTGCACATTTGATACTCCAAAGGAAATAACTTCTAGAATGGTTGGTTTTTTTTTAAGTGCTCTAAACAAGAAGCAAAAAGATCATTTGAAAAATTGAAGACACTAGCAGTTTCTGAACACCTGACAGGCTTAAAACAAAACGGATGCAGAGTTCTGAATTGCTGCCTGAGTGTATCCCTGGTGCTTTTAATTTTTGATGGGAGCCATTCCAGCTGCCTGGAGAATCCCTTAAGAAAGACAGTAGTTGGTTGTCCATTCATTTCCACTCCCACTCATCCCACAATTATATTTGCTTTGTGAAAACATCTGGAATATGACAGGACTCTGCATGTGTGGGTCTGCTGGGAGTTAGTTCATTGTGCCTCAGACCAGGGCATCAGCAGTTGACATATATGGATTCTTCTTGTATCTCAAGATTGCACACAGATTGCTGGAGAAAAAAACCATAAATTACTTCTCCTGTAAGTTGGAAATGATTGTATCCCTACTGTGAGATAAAACTAGATATGCTGTTTTCAGAATAAGGGATTTCATCTGTAGATCACAATTCTCTTTTTCCCCCCGATGGTCTGATTTTCTTTTTTTAAACACATCCTACAATTTGAGTCAATTATTTTAGTGCTGCTCAAAAAATGTGCCTGTGAATGACAAGATAAAAAGTATATTATTCATCCGTAGAGGGAAATGTCGGAGCCCTGGCTGCTAGTTCTCGCCTCCCGCAGGCCCTGCTTTTTATCAGAGTTACACAGCCAATTAGGCTGGACTGGGTGACAGTCTAAGTTCAGGGACTAACATGTACTCTCACAGATCAGCGCCTTGGCAAATGAGGTCAGGATGCTTCTTGGGGACTTAATTTTTAATCGAGAGGAGTAAGGTTGGGATAAAATGTATACATCAAACTCCAAGAAGGGTTGAAGGAATCATACTTCTTATATTAATGATGTGACATATTTTAAAAGGTTAACAAATACTCAAAAGATGAAAGAGCTGTCTTCATTTTTCCCCTCTCCATTCTTGCATTTCTTCCTTCTTTCTTCCTCGCCCTCCCCCCAAAAATCCACAAAGTAAGCCTTGTTGAGTCTATTGGGATCATCTACTGGAATCTCCACAGGACCTTCTCTGCATGGGCCATGAGACCATCAGAGATGTATCGCTGTCCCTCAGTGCTGGACACATGGGTGCTGCTGCAGGATTTTACCCCAGGGTGAATAGCTGTGGTAGGGAATTTGTTTCTTCTTGAAAAGACCTGGTTTTCTGAGGTTCTTAGTTTACCCTAATAAATCTAGTGAGTGTGCGGAAAGCACTGTCATCCCTCTTGCTTAGTTCCCCTGGATGGCGCGAGCAAGTCCAGAGAATTCACAAGGGCCTGGCATTTGGAGCCAGCGCTGCTCTTCTCTGCATGTCCTGGGGCTGGGGTAGACTGATACCTGCACTTTATTTTTTTTTAAAAGATTTATTTTATTTATTTTATGTGTATGAGTACACTGTAGCTGTACAGATGGCCGTGAGCCATCATGTGTGTGGCTGCTCTCCGGCCCCGCTCTCTCCAGCGTGATTCACTGCAGCTGTCTTCGGACGCACCAGAAGAGGGCGTCCGATCCCGTTACGAGTGGTTGTGAGACACCATGTGGTTGCTGGGATCGGAACTCAGGACCTTTGGAAGAGCAGTCAGTGCTCTTACCCGCTGAGCCATCTCGCCGGCCCCCGATACCTGCACTTTACGTATCCTACTTGGAAACTTTTGGAATGCTTGTGAAAGAAGAAAACCAAAGTCTGTGCACTACAGGCTATGTTCCAGCCTTGGACTCTAACAGAAAATCTCTGTTTGTGGTTTCTCTCTTTTTTTTTTTTTTAGAATTAATTTTTCCAGTTTTAGAAGCCCCTTGTGAACTCTCAGCCCATAGTCATAACATGTTTAAAATTAGCAGTGACAGTGATGCTGGAGAAACAGGTAAATACTTTTTCCCAGGGCAGCAGCCACTCAGTGGTTTGCCAGTGTCTGGTCCCTTGTCAAAGAACAATAGGAGTGTGGCAAAGCCCAACCCAGGTTAACTAGATGACCCAGTGAACTAAATCCCTCTTCTGAACTTGACTCGCTGTAACCCTGAACCTGTGAATCAGGACAGTTTGGCCTGAAAGGCTTGTTACCTAATTGTTCACTGTAAATTCATTTCTAGTGTAGCACTTTCTTAAACATGGCTACATAATGCAATCAGGTATGAGGGGTGAGCCTTCTCTTCCTGTTTCCTGTTGCTATTCCCATTCCGCCAATCCTCTGCCACGCGGTTTAGGTCCTACACTTTGTAAAATGTGCTCTTACCCATGAAAACTTCCTCTCATGTGCCTGTTATTTAAAATTAGCTCGTCTGGAGGACTAATCATTATGAATAGAAGAGCAATAATGGGGTTTAGAATGCCATTAGATGGTGGTGGTGGTGATGAGCAGGAGTATCGTATTACCAGTAAAAAGACTCTCTTTCCTTTACAGAGTGTGTGCATGCCAGGCATCCTAACCTCTCATATGTTCCCCCAGCTAACAGGTCCTGAAGGGATAGCTTAAATAAAATTGACTCAAATTTGGTACTTTTAGCCACAGTCCTATACTGCCATTCTACGGCACAGTGAGAACAGGATCTGTGAAGACACCATAGAAACAGGGAGATGCTTGAAATGTGGACTGAAAAGGCCTAGAAAAAATTGTCACTGTGATTAGTTTCAAAATACATCACAATTGTGTTTGTAGAGGATTTCTGGTATCATGGAAGATCAGGATGACATAGCAGGAAGCTTCCTGATAAAATCACATAGAAATTATAGCTAAGGCAGGAAACCTTGAGATCCGTGAGAACAGCAGCACCAGGTTCCAGAAGAAAAGAGGAAGACCACGGTTGACTTAAGAGGCAGGGGCCAGGGCTGTCATGTCCAACAGATATTTCAACCCAGACTTGGGCCCCAGGCTTGGCTTCCTAACTCCTGTAGACTGGAGATGTGAGAGCTTCTTCAAAGATACTAGGAGGTAAAAATAAGAGAGAACTGGAAATAGGTCCACCCTTTGAAGCATCCATTTTCTGGAAACACAGAGGGGAAAAAATGAAAATTTGCTATCGGGTTAGAGTCATCCATAAGGATAAATTACACATGGGACGCTAAAACATCAACATGTGAAGAGCTGCTGTGATGGCTAATATTGACCACCAACCTGACAGGATCTGTTGTCACCCAGGAGGCAAGCCCCTAGCCACACAAGGAAGGGTTATTCTGAGGAGGTTAATTGAGGTGGGAAGGCCCACCCTCAGATAGATGGTACCATTCTCTGGGCTAGGGTTCTGGATTGCATAAAAAGAAAAATTATTTGAATACCAGTATCCATTGCTCTCTTCTTCCTGATGTGAATCAATGTGAAGATCTAATGCTCCAAGCATTGACTTTCCCACGATAGGTTGTACTTTAACTTTGACCCCAAAATAAGCCCTTTCTCCTTTGAGTTGTATTTTTTAGGATACACACACACACACACACACACACACACACACACACACACACACAGACGTATATGTTTAGGTACCATGTATATTTGTGTGCATACAAGCCTCTTCGAGGCCAGAAGACAATGTCAAATCCCCTAGGACTGGAGTTACAAAAGTTATGAGCTGCTATGTTGGGACTTGGGATTAAACCTGGGTCTTCTGAAAGAACGGTGCCCTTAAGTTCTGTGCTATCTCTTCAGCCCCTTAGAGCAAAGTAACTAATATGACAGACAGCGACTTTGCATCGGTTGCATGCTACAAAACACAGTGTTAAGAAAAAAACCACCAACCAAAGAGTACACATGGTGGGACTCATGGCTCCAGCAGCATATGTATAGCAGAGGATGGTCTAGTTGGTCGTCAATGGCAGGAGAGACCCTTGGCCCTGTGAAGACTGTATGCCCCAGTATAGGGGAATGCCAGGGCCAGGAAGTGGCAGAGGGTGGGTTGGTGAGCAGGGGGAGGAGGAAGGGAACCGGGTTTTTTTTTTCCTAAGGGGAAACTGGGAAAGGGGATATCATTTCAAATGTAAATAAAGAAAATTTCTAAGTAAATAAATAAGAAAATAACTTGGAGAATGTTACTTCACAATTACGGCAATCTGTTGCTTTGCTTCTGAAAGTCAAACCTAAGCACAATGCCACAAAAGCAAGGACAAAAGAAGGCCTGCTAGGCAGGTGCTGTCTATCCAGCAGTAATCAGGCATTGCTACAGTAACCAGAAAAGAGGGAAAGTATATAATTAGAGCTTACAGACAACTGCTTAAGAGCAAGATGGTTTCGTGTAAACAGAGATGAGGGGAACATTGAAAAGTGAAAACCTGGCAGAGTGCAGAGTACATGCTTTCAATATTGCAAATACCATTATAAAACTCTTTGAAACACATGTGTTAAAAAGATCAAAGATAGACTGTGATGCAGAAGACAATGCCTGATAGAATTTTTTGTTTTCTTGGTTTTTCGAGACAGGGTTTCTCTGTATAGCCCTGGCTGTCCTGGAACTCACTCTGTAGACCAGGCTGGCCTCGAACTCAGAAATCCAGCTGCCTCTGCCTCCCGAGTGCTGGGATTAAAGGCGTGAGCCATCACTGGCTGGCTGGAAACTCAATTAGTAACTATGGTGGAAAATATCTGGAGGTCCCCAAAAGAGAAATCTTAAGTACAGAACTACCATATGCACGGCCACAGGTAATAAAATCAATATGGTGAAGGACTATCTCCACCCTCGTGTTTATTGCAACATTATTCACAATAGCCAAAATGTGGAAAAAAACTTATATCCACTAACAGATAAAGACTATGTGAAATGTACGCACACTGGAATGCTATCCACTCTAAAAGAACAGTTAGTCATGTGTCATGGGAGTGAATCTGGAAGAAAACATAATACAGGTTTACGGTAAGCCTGGCTCAGACCCAAACAGCACAAGATGACCCTTGTATGTAGAATTGCTGAGTACGTACAGGATCCTGAAAAGAGGAGGGAAGTGGGCTTGGGTGTAGAGGGGATAGAGGGTTCTTCATCAAATGACCCAACATTTCAGATAAAAGGAATAGGTTTTATGATCTATTGTACAGCAATACGGATAAGCACAGATAATAATATTATTACATATTTCAAAACAACTGAATTTCCAGTGCTTCACCATAGAACATAAGTAAGCAACCATTGATTCACTTGATTTAATTATACAACACCGTATGTACACACCAAGACAATGCCACATAAATGAATATCAAATAATTTATCATTCCCATATAATATTAATCAGAGATTGATAAATACTCATTGAGTTGGCTGTGAATGCATGATATATCAGAAGATTATGCCAAAGATTTAGAGCCTGTACTCCTAGTTTTCCTTCCAGGCATGTACTGATAACAGCAGGCTATGTTATATATTGGTTGTCTTGGGAAATATCAATTTGGTCATTTAATGAAAATCTCTCAGCAGTTCAAATTTTATGATTTATAGATTTTTTTCCTAATAATTCCAGGGATATTGCATGAATTCTTCTAAGTACTAGTTCTAATATTTAAACATCCTCGAACACAAATACATCTGTAGTTTACTAAACTGAACTGAAGCCCTAGTTTTGATTGCTATTTAGGCTAATGGAAATTTAAAGGTTAATACAATTGACTGTGTTTTTTAATTAAATAGCCCAAGTCTGTGGGAAAGATTGCTATGGAATTTTATTGCTGATTGTTTTAATGGAGATTTTTATGTTTTTAGAGCTTTGAAGAACTATAACACATGAATCACAATGTCTAGACATAGAAGATATTCAGACAATTAAGTCAGTATATGATTAAAGTCCTTTTGTTTATGAAATAAACATTAAACAAAAGCACCAGCTTATAACACTAATACTGATCAGCCCTAAGCTAGAGCCAACTATTAGTGAGACCATTTCCCCTGTCAGTGTTCATGGATGGGATTATGATGACAGAAGAATCGGGAAATACTCTGGGCTGCCTGTTTCAAAGAGCAACATTCTGAGTTCTCTAAGAAAGACAAGCAGTGGAAAGGCTTCTAATTAAAAACACCCACTGTAGCCACTGTAAGGAAAGTAAGGTGGCAGGTCCCTTCAGCAGACTCCTGTTTTAACTTAAACAAATATGTTGCAATTTTATCTCTAAAGCTAAGCCACGAGAGAGAGCCTTTCTTCTAAATCCCCCGCAGGCATTAATGCTCAGCCTGGAGATGGCAGCCTTATTTGCTAAGTGCAGAGATGGTTACAAAAGAGCTTTGCTCACTTTGAGGATAAAAGCTAGAGTATACTTTAATTTTGGTGACTGCCTGGCTCATCTCAGCACCATAATAGTGATTTGGCTCAAACCCAAAAAGTAGCAAGTCCGTACTTACATGTCTGTGGATCAAAATTAGATGAAAAATTGCTGTTTCTCATCTCCAAAGCTATTTGCCGCACATTTTATAACCCTCAAGATGCCTTTTGTAATATGTGATAACAGAGCCAACTGCAGCATCTGCCTGGAACAAGATTACTTTAATTATGGACTCAATGTCCTATTTTCTGCAAGTGATCCCCAGAGACGGACTTCCTGCCGAAGGAGAGGTGCAAGGATGCACATTAAAACCCAGCCTCAGCCGGAAGACATGGGTAACCTGTGACAAGGACACCCATAGACTGCCTGCATTGTCCTAGGCTGCACTGGGATAGAGGAGTCCAGAGTGATAGGTTTTTAATTATTCTAGCATCTGCTGTTATGACTCCACATGGGAAAAGCAAGATGAGCTTATCAGGGAACAAAACCTCCAGATGAGTCTATACAGGAAACAGACTACATTAAAACAGGCTTGGAATCATTCAAACTATTATTTATGTGATTTTTCTTAACAAACAAAAATTGTTTTCTAATCATCTTAAACTAAAATTATTGGGTAGATCAGGCTTTCCTCCTCAAGCTGAAAAGTAAATGTGTTTGCTAGTTTACTTGAGTCCTGTTAGAATACCAAGCTAAGTGGTTCATTTGTTAGGCAGTTCTGGGTAGGGTTGAATACCTCTTTATTAAGTCTCCTGTGCTACTCAGAATAAGTTGCATTGAGAATCAGTTTGGATAGTTTGTGTGGGTCCCCAGAAAGACTTCGTAACATTCCAGCAACTTAACATTATGAATGGCAGCTGAGAGAAAATTGTTAACTTGCTTCTATTCATCCCAGAAGAAATAGGCTCCTTGGTGAGTAGCTTCATGGGGCATCTTTTCAAAAGCATAGCCTGCACCCACACTTAGATTACTTGAGATCCCATCTGACTTCTCAAAAAAAAGCATAACTTAAAAAAATGTATACGTGTATTTAACATTTTTTTATTTGAACATTTGAAGGTTATAGAAAACTAAGTATAGGAATTTAGTTTAAACTTTACAATAAGCATTTAAGCCAGGATTGATTTTCTGTGGGGGAAGAAAATTCCAAACCACCACCAAAAAAAAAAAAAACATACCTACCTACAATCACACTGGGTAAAGATGAAATACTATTAATGTGTATGCTTTCGTAAGGAAAATGAAATCAATATAAGGAAATTTTAAGTGTAAGTGTAAAGCACTGAAATCAATATTGGGTCCCTTCTTATCTGTAATATACACCCCATACACTGGAGAAAATTTTAAACATGTTGAAATAGTTAGACAGAAATGTTGTACTGCATGAATTTTTGTCTATTGGCAATTGAATCCTCATCATCTCTGTATCAGTGGAACTTCTAAAGAGAAAGAGCCAGCCCTTGTTTATGTGTACGCTCCTGCGTTAGGGAGGAAAACACTTCACGTGTACTGGAAACCACCACACAAAGTCATCAGCCAAAGGAAATAATCCACGATTCTTGTGCTTTGATGCTGACTGTGGGAATGCACATTTCTTTATGCAGCAGACTGTGCGCTCAAGTACTCCACGCCGAAGGGGGTGGTTTGCAGCACCCCTTACTGTCATTCCGTTTTCTCTGAATAGTTGTTCTGTAATTTCAACTCTGTATTACATGTGGTAGCTTCGAATAAAACTTAAGTTTTTAATCAAGAGTTACATTTGGAATATAAGCTCATTTTTTTACTGCCGTTTTCAGACGTTGTGCCTGAGTATTTTTTTTTAACTATTAAGTTATTATTACTGTCTTTTTTTGTCTTTCCTATTTGAGTTTAATATAAAATATATTGACCCTTTTATTAAAAAAGAGTAGAAACAAGCAAATATTTTTCAAAAAATAGATTTTGTTTTGAACAATTATGACATATATGACACTAAATATCATTTCCTTATAAACATTCTAAGATATTTTTCTGATTATGAAAAAAGTACTTGTATAATTTAAAATATTAACATAATCAGTACTTTCATGTATATAGACACATATGTCTACTTTCTCAGAAACTGGAATAGTACCTCAGGGTGTATATATGTACTAGATGTCTGTGTGTACATACATACATACATACATACATGCTCAATTGTGATTTTAGTGAATTCGAGGTCCTACCATCCATTTCATTTTCAATATAGCTTTTTTTAAAAAAAAGAGAAAGTAAGATTTACATTGTGCATGTTTTCCCCAATAAACATCCATCTACTTTAGCATCCAGGTAGCACCCTGTTAAGTATCTACACTACACTGTATTGAGTCAATCTTCCATACGTGGAAATTGTGTTTGCTTCTGATGGTTCACTGCTTATAATGGATAACCTTATAATTAACACTTTTGCATACTTCTACTTGTGAAGATGTATTATTCTTATATTAAACTTAACTCTAAGTTCATTCTGATAAAAAAGCTAAGCTATGCATGACCCTGTATTTTCCTTGTTTTCGGAGGCACACTGAGAGTAGGAGCATTGATAGCTATTTCCAAGATAAATGCCAGCATCCTAATTATTATTATAATGATCTAGTCATCACTTTAACAACATTTTCATCATTTTGTAGTATTTTCTGTTCCTTTATTAAATTTCAATAAACACTTTAAGATGTTTGCTTTCAACTGAAGGCAAACATTCTGTTTCCAGAGCCCCATGAGTAAACAGTGTTTCAGCTGACAAGTCAGGAGAATGAGCTGCTTGATCTGATGCACACATGCACACACACACACACCTCATGTATGCATGCATACACACACATGCATATATACATACATATACACACACCACATGCGTGCATGCACATACACTCACGCATGCACGCACACATGCATGCACACATACACAAACTCCACATGCATGCATGCACACACATACATACATACACACATGTATATACACACATACACACACACCATGCAAGCACAAGCACACACACACACATACACACATACACCACATGCATACATGCACACACACATACACACATGCATACACATACATATATACATATGCAGAAAGAAATGTACACATACATGCATCACACATTCATAATACACACATGCACACATGTACATACATGCACATACCGAAACATGCACAAACACACATGTGCACACACACATACATACCAATATACACATGCATATATACTCATACATAAACACACATCACACATGCACATAACATATATATACATACCCACATGCATACATGCATTCACACACATATATACATGTATATACACATACATACACACCATGCACACATACACATACATACATACATATACACACTACACACATGCATACATACACATATACACATACATAAGATACCACACACATGCATGCACACACACAAATGCCATATACATGCATGCATACACACATACATATACACACATACATACAAATACACATATGCAAACACACACATGCAAACACACATACATATACATATGTGCATGCATGCATGCACACACATACATACATGCATACACACATACTCACACACCAATGCACACATGTACATACATACACACAGACACCACATGTACTCATACACACACATACACACCCCATACACACATGCACACATATACATACAAATATACATATGCACATACGCAGAAACAAATGTACAAACGCATGCATCACACACATTCATACATACACATATGCACACACATATGGTATATGCATGTACATACCCACACATGCACAACCATGCACATGTGCACACAATATGTTTAAGTATATTTGTTACTTTATTATTTAATATAATATTCTTTTATATAATAAAATACAAATTCACCAGTAAATGAGATTTGGCTTTATTATATTGTACAAATACTGACTTTCTAATTATTCTCTTCAGAGTGAATGTACTCCCTTACTAGAGCCTTTAAAATTGTCACTAATTTATTAATATTCTTTTATGACAACATTATTTTCATCTTTCTTTCCTCCCACATTTCATTTTGTCTTCTCTGTCAAAGTAAAATTTTAATATCAGTATCGTTAAGCTTTTTCCAAAAGCAATCCTACAGTTCTATTCTGGAATATTATAGTTACTATACAATCATGAACATGACCATAGTGGATACCAACCACTTTTTTCTATTTACAAGAATACTCACACTGAATTTCTCATCAGTGTAGTAGTCATTTCTGTCTTTATGTCTGGTTTTCTGAAGTCAAAGTATATTATTCCTTTAGGAAAAGAAGAGGCTGCCTGTGTGTTTAGATCCTTGGTTATCTGGCTGCCCTTGCTCTCAAGTCACTGGTCCATAAATCTCCCAGAAGCATGAGTCCACAGAGAAATATTCAAGTGCATTAGTGCCTCTGAACTTTCCTGGGAATGAAATGCTAACTTGCTGTGAATGCACACAGGATCAGCTGCAGACATGGCTGGGCAGAGTGGCAAAATCCGGGTCAGTATGGAGATAGTATAAAGCGGTATGAACCAGGCAAAAAATCCGAGCTGTATCACCCAGCAGATGTCTCAGCTATGGTACCAACAGAGCCAAAACATGATGAAGGATTGAGTCTCCAAGAAGACAGTGCCATGGGGCTTACCTGGTGCCCATTCTCACTGGCAGACAATGGTGGCTGCACAGGCTACTGTCACGCAATTAGGAATAGTATTAGATAAAAATAATTTCCATATAAGGTTTACATCCTGTCATTGCTAAAGAAAACTATGAAAGTATGCATATTTGTGCATGTGTGCATGCATGGGTATGTGCATGTGTGTGTGTGTGTGCGTGCATGATTATATGTGTGTGCATGTGCTCACGCGTGCGTGTGCGTGTGTGTGTGTGTGTGTGTGTGTGTGTACGCATGCATGGGTATGTACATGTGTGCACTTATGTGTGTGTATGTGCATGCGCATGTGTGTGTGTGTGCATATGTGTGTGTATGTGTGTGTGTACATGCATGGGTATGTGCATGTGGGCACGTGTGTGTGTGTGTGTGTGTGTGTGCGCGCGCGCGTGCATGTGTGTGTGTGCGTGTGTAGAGAGAGAAAGAGAGAGAGAAAGTAGCTACTGATACCCACTGTAAATCATGCCATCATTTTTGGGGAAGATGAACTTTCTGCATATTGAATTTTCACATTTTTATGCAAACTAAAAGATGATTTACATATACTTGACTCTATTTAAATGTAAAAAAACTTAAAGCTATACCACCTTTCTGCTGAGTCTACATAGAAAAAAATGAAATTTCTGACGTAGACTAAAGTATGTTTCTCCTAGTTTCCAAAACTTATCATGTAACAGCTCAACTTAATATTTTCCAAACTAAAAATATAAGTGCTCTTATGAAAGAATTAACCAGAGGGTTTAACTATCAGCTCCATTTGAAATTCATTCCTCTTGTTTTGTGCCCTTTATTCAGAACTTCCTGTAGGGCAGTGCTGAGGACAGCCTTGTCATTGGACAATTCGTGTGTGTAAGACATAGCTGAGCATGCTAGGCCACACCTAAATCCAGAAACATGAAGAAGACCAATGCAAGTCCAAGGCCAGCCAAAGATACATAGCAAGGCTTTGTCTCTAAGATCAAAAGCAACAGACCAAAATGTACTTTAAAGTGCATCTCATGGAGATTTTCAAAGTAACATACTTGCAGTGTGTGCCATTTTAAAAGTCTGAGTGTAAACCTAGACTTTTTGGTACACTTCTGCCAGGTCACAAGGATAACTTTTTACAACCCATTTCCTCGTACACAATATAAAATTGTCACACTATCCAGTAATAGCATTCAACCAAGAAGTCCCACCTGTGTAAAGGTTTGGCTTTCTAGACACATCTGGAAACTTGGCTCATATAGAAAATACCATTAGTGAAGCACTACTGCACATCTCCATATTGACTTTAAAAATAGTGAGTACTTCTCAGTAAGATGGTGGCAGAAATAGACTCCCGGCTTCTGGACCCTCTACCCAGCTGAAGATATGGGTGCTTTTGTGTAGCCACTTACTTACTTACTTACTCACTTAGGAGAAAATCAAGATGAATTGCTTAAGTGTACTCCTGGATGTATTTTTCTCATTCAGTTTATTGCAAGACTTCAGATAGGAAAGATTGGGGGTATGATCAGTAAACAGCAAAGACTGCCAAGGATCACAAGACAAAACATGCCCCATATGGAGGAGGAAGCATTCCAGTGGCCTTCCAAGAAAATACATCTTCCTCACCAACCTGAAGCAGAGGAAAGATCATGAGAATTAAATTCTCAGGTGATAGTAAACAGAGAGACGTTTATTCCACAGTATTAATGAAGAATCACACAAGATTCAAACACTTTATAATCTAAACAATCCCTAGAGATTGTTAGAAGGAATAGGAAATAAAAATGTAAGCAAATGTGAGAGGAAGCAATTTGAAATACTGATATTAGATTGGCTGGTGGTAGATGGCAGGCCTAAGGAGGCCTAAGGTAATGATAAACAGGAAATTAGAGGTAAGCCTGAAATGTAATATAGTCGGCGTGCTACTGTAGTAGGACCTTTGTATGCAGGTGCCATAGGAGGAGCCCGTAAACAGCTTGCTGATGAGAGCTCATCTGTAGTTCCCTGATTACATATTAATAGAGACAAGGCAAATCCTAATAAAGTAAGTAGAAAGGAAAAGAAAAAAAATTACGTTTGTCACACGTATGCAAGTGGCATATATCCCAGGGACTCAGACACCAGCCATTCCCAAACTACAGGAAAGGTCAGGCCCCCTCATCCCTTGTTGCTTACCTGCACAAAGCATAGCTTTTGGGTTCTGCTTTTGAACAGTGATCACGATAGGTTAGGTCCCTTCTACTGTGATTGGTCCTCTGAGAAGAAGAAAACAAGACTCTGAGGCAAGAGAGAAGTGGGCGTGGGGCCCAAGCAATGTCAGAAGAGCACAAAGGGGACAGATGACATACTGGGCAACATCAACGGCACCGATTTCCAAGGGTCCGGATTTCCAAGGGCCCCTGCAGACTTGCTTGCTGACTGGAAGATGACTGAGTGGAAGGGAGGCTAAAGGAAACCATTCACTTAGTCATGGAAGAAAACAACTTAAATGTGCCGCCATTGCGGGCCTGCCATAGACCACTACAGCAAGGTAGGAACATCTGAGCACCAGCTTCATTCTTTACAAAAGCACTGTTAGCCTATTTATGACAGGACTGTTATCTCCCTATTTAGTTGGATTTATATGCTCAACACTGTAAAAAGTTCCATAGCATTTCATATGTGATATGTGTTTCACTCTAAAAAGGAGTTTTATGGGTCCACTAATCAAAATCTGTGTTAGTTTATACTTGCCAAGAGAAATCCATAATGAATTAATTCAGCTCCATGAAAATTTGTCCTTATAAAGTATTTTAAAGCCAAATGTTGCCTGTTTCAAATACTGTAGCAAGGATGTTTATTTACAATCTGGTACATATGTAGTTTGAGCTTCTTAGCATAACTTACAGGGAATTAATGACTTGTTATTTATTGCTTAAGCACTCAGCAGAAGTGATTTATAGGGCCGTGCTATGCACTGGTGGTTCCTCTGCAGTCTCAACACAGGCTGTCTCATCAATATCATTAAATGAATTCACAGTGACACAGCTCTGCTACTGTAGTTTTTGATATGAGGGATAACCGAACATAAATCAGGACTCATGTTTAATTCATAAGATGTACCAATCTCTCATGGAGGCGTGAGTTAGGTTGGAGATGTCATAAATGTGTTTTACAGTGGCTCTGTGATTACAGCCAGGCCCTCCTGCCTGACTTTATACAGCAGGTAAAAATAATAGGTCACTTTTCCCTTGACCACTTTTCAGATAAGTGTGTTTTATTTTTACTTATGGATGATTGGATTCCATTGTTGTCCCACAGGAAGGACATATTTCGGAAGGCAACGAAAGTACAATGAAAACCAGGTGCCTCAAGTGCACAATTCTCATGTCTGGTTAATAATGTCTACTTTTGAAAAATGCTAGTTGCATGTGATTTCTTAAAGCTAGAACAATTGGACACTAACACCGAGTCAAAAACAGTTGTTATTTTCGAGCCTTAACATTTCATTGATAGGTTTTTGTTTTTTTTTTAAATAACCCCGATTAACTACTGGAGAATGGACCTGGTTATCTCTCCCTGCCAGTCCAGCCTATGGAAAGGAGACTATTACAGCTAAAATATGCTGAGGAAAGTGAGTTTCCTGCTTGTCAGGAAGTAAAGACTATAAAGAGAAAGGGATTAAGATGCATGCTTACCCTAGCTTTTCCAGAAAGAAGGGAGGAGCATAAACTCTCCTCCTGTCATTGGCAACCAGCACGGCAGTAGCCCACAATTATTCTTTGAATCAAACCCTGTCTGAATACACTGTAATCCATGCAGAAGAGGTGGTTTTTCCTGGAGGGATGGATAATCTGCCTCCAGCAGTGTTGCAACAAGGGGTATTGGGATAATAGCGAGATTGCCGGGTTGTCCGGCCTTGTCACTGGCCCACTGTGTAGTCCTGTGATCGGCTCTGCTGACTGTCACTGAAAGGAATGTGACATGTTACTGCCAAAGAGAATAATTCCAGCATAGGCAAGAAGCTGACAGAACTGTCTTTTCCTCCTTCCTCTGGTTCCGGCTGATTAGACTAAGCTATGGGTGCTGATGGTGGTCAGACCTAGTTATTTAGGCCTTTCGAAGAAAGGAGGATGGATGAGATATTGCTCTCAAGGCTAGAGTGACAAAGAGATGAGAGGAAATGACATTACTTAGTGGCATAATAAGTAATTGATTTCATAATGCTCAGGGCAAAGGGCACAGCAAATGTGCATGTGTGAGCGCAGAGGCCCCCAGGCTGCCAGCAGAGAGAGGGAGAGGGAGAGATGATTGTTGATAGAATAGGGTACCTTGAAAAAGAAATTACTAAGAAGAGTGGTGGCCACAGCATGACTGAAGTAGTTCCTTTTGATAATTTGGAACTCAACTGGAAGTAGATAATTCATTAAAAATATAGGCATTCCATAAATTCATCCTTCAGAAAATATGCTTCCTGGAATGTGCACCTAGAAGATTCTACAACATGAAAGAGGAAGACCTGACGATATCATAGAAAAATAAAATCCTGTCTCTGTTCACCCGGGACTTATTAACGTCCATGTGCCTCATTGTGTCTCTGACTCACTAAGGCACAGCAAAGGTCCCCTTTGAGCTCATTGTTGCAGAATTTTCTTTCGTTCTCAAGAGAAAATGATGGTTCTGGGTTTTCTTGGCTTTCCAAGTTCAGGTATCATTTATTGACATTAGGCATGAAAAGCAAGGAGAGTCAAACTGTCTTTCTGTAATTTTTGTTAGTGGTCTACAGTGTTGATTAATGTTAATACCATTCACTGCTAAGTCACATACTTGTACTACTGTTTCTTTTCCTGTCCTGATCAACATTTTAGTTTTTCCTGGAGTTCACAGTTGCTTTGCCTTTCATTTGCAAAGGATTTCTCTCATTGTATGAACTTTCTCTGGATCCATTCATACCATTAGATAGATGCTCAATAGTCTGAGCCTCCAGGTGAGCCTACTAGAGGGCTTGGTTGGACTGTTGCCTGGGTGGCTCTCCAAGCTGCATGGCTGCTGGAAGGTCTCCTGCTTCAGTGACCCCGTTTCTTCAGTCTGACCTTCTTCTCTTTCCTAATATGCTTCCTACCCATTCCACTCTGTCACGTTGTTTGGAAGAGAATGGCCTCTAGGACCTCTGAGTAGACAGAAAAGCTGTGATTTTTTTTCCCCTTGATATGAAAACACAGTTCTAGGTCTTGAATTAAGACTTGGATGTGTATAGAATTCAGAATTGTGGCCAGCTCTGAATTTAAATACATATGGTAATATTATATGGCTAAGCAAATTGTCTTACCTATGTATTTAGGTCATGTGTAACAGCTGAAGAAGAAAGGGCCATATCCATGAATTTGTGAAAGACAGGGGGAAAGGTATAGGAGAAGAGATGAGGGAAGGAAGGAAAGCCCAGGAAGGCCGCCCATGGCCCCTTCTACCTTCCTGTTGTCTAGCGTTTGCCAAGACACCACTGGGGCCAAATTCCAAATGAACCTAAAGGAAAAGGCTTTGTGCTTTATATTTCATTTTTAGATTAACTCTGTGAACAATTAAAACACATTTTGTCCTTTGTTTTGTTTTTCTTCATAAATAGTATCCCACTATATAACCCAGATGAACCTGTATTTTTTAGTATGTAATTTGACTTTTTATTGAAAATAGTTTGTTTTTTCTCCATAAATAGTATCTCACTATGTAACCCAGATGAACCTGTATTTTTTAATATGTAATTTGACTTTTTATTGAAAATAGTTTTTTTCATATAATATATTCTGAGAACGGTTTCCCCTCCCTCAACTCCTCCCAGATCTTCTTCATCTCCCTACCTACCCAAATCCTTTCTTTCTTCTCTCATTAGAAAAAAACTCAGGCAGTTAAAGCAAACAAAGAAATTAGAATAGGACAAACCAAACAAACTGAAGATAAGGAGCCAAAGGAAAGGCTAGATGTTGAGACATGCATGTATACACAGAGGGAAATCCTACTTTTAAAAAACACAGCAGAAACAGTTATATATATATATGCATATTTGTACAAAGGGTCTGCAAGATTAAAAAAAAGAAAGAAATAAAAAGCTCTTACAAAGAGCTTATGAGACAAAAAAAAAAAACCTCCCAAAATTCCACTGAGCTCATTTTGGTTTGACCATCTACTGCTAGGCATGGGGCCTGGTCTTAAGGGTGGTTTGTGTAACCAATGAGACTCTGTTGGAGAAAATTAATATTTGCTTTTGAGCAGTTACCAATTGGAGATAGCTTCTGGGTTAGGGATGAGGGCTTGTGTCCACTTCCCCTCAGTGCTAAGAACCCATCTGGCTTAAAAGTGTGCATGTCTTGTGTGTACTGCCACACACAGTCTCTCTGAGTTTTTAAGTTTGTTAGCTCTGATGTGTCTAAAAGTCTCGTTTCCTGTACTTCATCCCCTCGGGTTCTTAGTCATTCTACCTCGTCTTCTACATAGTTCCCTAACCCTAGGAGAGGGATGTGATAGAGACATCCCATTTGGGACTAAGAGTTCCAAGGTCTCTCCCTTTCCAGATATTGTCCGGTTGTGGGTCTCTAATCTGTTTCTGTCTAATGCTTATTTTAGCCTCTGAAGCATTGGATGTAGGTGTGCAATCCCATGCATGACCTAGGGAAAACAGTAAAGACTGTCCAAACCTCCAAGGGATGGGTGAGCCAATGGCTAATATAGCAGAGTCCTTTGGTTAAGTCCCAAGTGGCTGGAATTTGGCTAGAGTAGTCAGAGGTGTTTTGGAGGAATTCATCCTTGTTTACATACACACTACAGCACACTGTTTAAAATAGACGGGAGGATTATAACAGGGGAAAATAGGATCGAGCTCCTGTTCAATGCTGATGACTGCTCAGCTCTAGAAGTTAGCACCACAGAGGGTTGTCATTTGGATGCCTTTGTGCATGCACACCCATGTGCCGTGTACAACCAGGTGCCTGAAGATGGGTAAAGGGCCCCAGAGACATTATGTATTAATTCTTTATATTTTTTCTGTTTATGACACACTTTCATATCTATTGTCATATTTGTTCCTTCTTAGAGAGTCCTGTGACTCTCTAAGAGTCCAGCTACTGCCCAGCTTCATTCATTCTGTTGTTGATGGCAAGAAAGAAGAGCGGCCTCTAGTTTGCTCTCATGTTTGATCCTGCATTTTCACACAGCCTGAAGGAAAAAAAAACCAATTGTTTGCTCAAATAATATCACATTCTAGTTAGACATTTAAATAATTTCTACAAAGCAGTTCCTAGTAGACTTCCCGATCAAAATTAAACATCGTTCATTCATGGTAATTTATCCAATTCTCCATATTAGAAATAGTTGGCTTATTGTGATGCTCAGCAAAAGAATGTAGAGAAAAATGCATCACAAAGGCCAACTCACACTTGATAGCGTAGACAAGTTTTCTTCTAACTCACTTTTGCAGCTTGTACTTAAGATTTAGGGGTTTAATTTGTTAGCAGGAAATAACCTATTACTGCTTTCTGTACTCTTTCTTAGTGAGGACATACATACACTACTGCATTAGAGCTGTCTGGAGAACTTTGCTCCCTACTCCTTAGAGATAATTTGTGGAAGCCGTACGCTGCAGAAACAGGTTCAGTGCTACTACACATTATTTATGCCCGTATTTCTAAGAACACATTCCAACCTGTAAGCTGTGTGCCGTTTTCACATTTGCATAGCTAATGTATGCGTTGCCGCTGGCATGCCGGATGCGTAGCTCACCTGACAGCCTGTGACCCGCACAGTGGAACAGGCATTCTTCCTAATTTGTTGTGCATTGGGAGCGTAAATGCTAGGCTTCCTTTCAGTCCGCCATTTCAGTGTCATTCCATTTGAAAAAGAAATGCTTTCCAGCAACTTCAGACAAAATTTTGAGATTTCTTCTCATTACTGTTTTGGCTTTGTTATCAATCACCCAGGCAAGTTAGACATAATTCAAAGTCGGCTTTATGTATATCTCTTAACCTCAAACTGAGTCACTTTTTAAATTCCAGTCAATACATACAAGTCCCAAGGATGAAGATAAGAATCCTTAAAAATTCCATCCTCTATCAGATGAGGAAATAAAAGGGTCTGGGCGGGACACCTTCTCCGCTTGATAGTGAAGGAGGGTAAGCTCATTATGGGAAAGAGATCTTCCAGTTACACAAGCGTCTGCGGGCCTTAAGCATGGGACATGAGGATTTCTTAGTGGTTTTCATAACCTTGAGATATTTTGGGGTATAATTTTCTCCCTTTATAAAAATGTTCTGCCTTTTAAGATAGTGATGAACCCCACTTCCAAAGTGCTCCATGTAATTGCATCTGTTGCTAGGAGAGGAGCTGAGGGAAAATGACAGAGTCCTAAGATCTGGAACCCTGCTGACTCCTGTTGTTCTGGAAGCTTGTCATCCAGTCTCATGATGATCTTCACCCATTATAATTTGCGGGAGTGCCTGGAAAATTCTATAAGGCTTTAACTCGCCTCTCGCCTTGGAAGCTGGGCATCTTCTGCAATCTCTAAGCAATTTGATGACAGGGTTCAGGTACCTGTCCCCCACTGAGCTCAGCATAAAGCCTTATACTTAGAAGGTGTCAAAGAGCATGTGTTGAATCAATCACTAGAGCACCAGGCAAAGTCCTGGAGTCAGTGTCAGAATTTTCAATTATTATCTCTCCCGTCAGACGTCTTTTAACCAATGTTATGTTAATCTCTCGATTGCTGACTGCTATGAGTTTATTATATATGCAAAGTACACTAAATATATTGAAGACATCGAGCGCATGTAGAATGAAAATGGTGAAGAGTTAAAATGCATTAAAAGCCCTAGATATGTTAAGATGTTTTCATTGCTTACATTGCAATTGTGTTAATGTGGGGGAAATGCATGTCTGGAAGTGCTTGGCAGGTGAAAAGCAATTGTAAACAAAAAGTAGGTTCACATATTCCAGGTTAGGTGGGAATAAAATCGGAATAATTTAGCATTGTGGCCACAAAGCCGATAAGGCTTTTAAAAGCCAGTGAGATTGTTCTTGGCCACAAAACAGACTCTGCAATGGCTTTCATACGTGTATGTGTGATTCCATGGGACCTAAATAAATAAGCTATAATACATTTTCTATGGAAGGCACTCTCTTTCCACCCTGCTCTGATTTTGTGAGGAGGCTTGTGGGTCTTCTGCTTTGGATGGCCAGTTCATTTTCTCAGGGATTAAATGTACAGTGCTGATATTACTCTGTTATTGAACAAAATGCTAATCAAATTCTTACATGTAGGTGTCTTGAATGTATATGATTCCCACAGCACTTTTTAGAGCAATCCAAAATGTAAACCTTAATCTTTGAGTGAGTTTGGTATATGAAAATGCAGGTTTATAGGAAAAGGCAAATTACAGAGTTGTGGATTTTTAAAAAAAATAGCCAGCCTTCTACCCACCAGTCACCCTTTGTTCAACTACCAGTACTCTCATTGACTATTTTACTTCCAGAGTAGAGTTTTATTTTTATTAAATATGTGAACTATACTGAATGAATCAAATGTCTATTTTAATTCAGGAGTTTGGGTGTCAGATTTTAGTTATATTTTGTTACTAAAAATATTTTTTAATACTTGATAATATTTGATTCATTTAGAGAGTTTTTCAAGAACCTGTAATTTTGTTCTTGAAATTTTTTTTGAAGTTAATTTTGAAGTTCATGAGTAAAGGTGCCTTCTTTTCCTTCCCTGCGGGTGATGAAAAGCTCCATGTTCCATGTTCCTTTGTATGTTTTCTGCGCACCATGGTGAGCACCTTTCTCCTATCTGAACAGGAAACTTTGCCTGAAAGGAATTCTGGTTTGCATTTGTCTCCTTCTTTGGTAATTTACCTTGTGGCAGGCATGATGCTAATCCTAGACATACAAGTAGAATTGGTCCTTCCCACGTTGAATCCTTTACCCTTATTGTGGCCGACAGTTACTGAGCTGAGAAGTCTCTGTATGCCAGGATAAATGTTCTATGTGATGATATTTTAATCCTTGATCATAACCTTGTGCAGTGGGTGTGGTGGGTGGGGTGGATAGAGAAGTACATCATTTGTTCACATGCTATATCCCAGTAAGCACCTACATCAGACACAGACTCAGGCTCTAAGGCCACAGGGCCTGTGCTCTTGACAGCTCGACTCTGCTTCACACAGGTAAAATGTGTGAAGATACAATAGTGATAGACTTCCTGAAAGAAAATAATTAACAATGATAATAAGGAATTGGATTTAGTGTGGGAGAGAAAAGGAGACTCTATGGAAGAGACATAGAAGATGAACTCCAAAGGTGACTAGGAGTTGGCCTAGAAAAAGGGTTGGAGCCATCCAAAGGCTGTGACATAGTGCACAATGCCTACGTCCTGTGGCAGGAAGTGTTACGGCTTAGGAACTCAGCAACTACACTGTGACTGTAAGGAGATGAGGAGTGGGAAGAGGAGGCAGGAGTACAGAATGGCTGACCCCTCTCCACAGAAGCACAGTTCCTTGACAATGTAATTTTGCCATGATTTTAGTGAAATAGAATTTAATTAATAGACTTAAATAGAATCCATTTTAAAAACTCAGATTGCTTACTGGTAGATAACTGATGGCTTTCAAACTAGCCAGACACTCAGAATTGGCCAAAGTGCAGAAAATATGTGTCTGTGGAATTCTCAGCCATCGATGGGACATCTATGTCACATCCCCACCCCTCCACAGGCTCAGCCACCATTATAGAAGAGGGAGTATAAAGGTTGTAAGAGCCAGTGCTTGGGGACGACCTGAGCTTATCTTCCAGCCATGCAGGACTGCTATACCACAGCACAAGAGCAACCTTTCTTCTTGTCAGCATTCCCACTGAGGGGCAGAGGATTGCAGCCCCATCCCTAGCTAAAGAGCTGTTGTCAGTTGATGGCCTCCAGGGTTTAAGACTCAGTCTCCTTTATGTATATGGCCCCTGGTAGATTGACCACACTCCAGTGGATGGTCCCATACCTACGAACAGCCCAAATTGGACTCAGTGGTTTATCTACATGTAAACTAACAGGATTTGAGATTAGGAGGGTTGGGAGGTGGTAGAGGAGTTGTCAAGGAGGGCACAGCTATGATCAAAATACATTGCATACATATATAAAATTTTCAAAGAATTAATAAATACGTATTTTAAAACTAACTGTATCTGAAAGCCTAAGATATGCAGACCTAAAATATTTGCTCCCACAAGTCCATTTTTTCTTCTGATGCTTCTTCTTAAACAAAATGTCTCAGTGCAATCCAGGTTGGTTTGGAGTTGAACTGGGTTTGGTTCCTAGCATCCATGTGGCAGTTCACAACTGTCCGTGACTCCAGTTCTAGGGGATCCGATGCCCTCTCCTGACCTTAGAGGGCACCAGGTCTACATGCGATACATAGACATACATGTAGGTAAAACACTCAAGACACCTAAATAAATCTTTTTTTTTTTAATGAATGCCTTCAAAGTTACTGTCAGAGCAAGAACAGCTAAGGCAGAAGCGCAGAAAGTAGAACTCTTTCAGATTCGTTGTGCAGTGGCTGAACATTGCTATTTAGAGATGCACAATCAGAGATGCTTTCACAGAGAATTACTCTCTCAAGTGAGCTGCAAGGGCTGAAGAGGCAAATCATTGGCTGACCAAGGGCGAGAATCCGAGCGCATGTAGGACCCACATTCAAAGATCTCAGCCTGTGCCTTATTAGCATAATTAATGATTTGTTGTTTTCTCTCAAATGAAAATGAGTCTGTCTGATGTAGTAATTTAGGGAGCTAATTACACATAGCTGCATAGGCCTGCCCCAGGCGGAACTGGCTGTCTTTTGGCTTTGACTGGTTGCCTCCTCTCTTGGCAGCCTGTCCTTCCCTTTATAATCAGTCTGGACCCCGAGTGGCCAGACTTTTCTGTTGCCCTTATCATTCCCTCGCAGAGGAAAGAACAAATGTAATGAGGAGTTCACAGTAGTTTAACAAATTGGAAGTTTAGCAAATTTCCTGGCCTGGAAATTTTTGTATTTACAAAAGGGATTTCTCTACGTATGATGTAGAGTAGAGGGCATCAGCTGAAAAGCTAGAAACTAGAAGGATAGTTTCATGGTGTTAAAGGAATCGTGGTTATGTTCACATTGATATTAGAATCCAAATGAAGGGTATATGAGACTCTCTTATATGTCTTGGTAACTTTTCTATACATCTAAAACCATCTAAAAATAAAACATTTAATGCATAGAATGGATCTTATAAAGGTGCCAAGTAATGTTCAGAAACAAATTATGACATTTGAAATGAAGGTAAGGCCTTCCTACAGCTTTTCTCATTTACTTGCTAAAATCTCTTGGTTTGGTAAAATATTAGCTATTATTCCCTTGACTCATGTCACCTTTGCATGTCAGGAAATGCGTCTAGGTCATGGGTATTAAATCCGTTCTTCTCATTGCAGTAAAATAACTGCTGAGAAACGGGGCGGGGGGGAGGGAAGGTGTCCTCTAAGTTAAAGTTGAAGTAGAAGAAACACAACCATTTTCCCCTCTTGGAGAGGAGTTGTTGATGCTAATAATCTGGATTAAGCAAACATTCATTGCTGGTCTGGGATGTAAGGGGGAACATCATCACTAAATTGCCACTGCCTGAAGAACAAAACTCACCTGGGTTTTAAATCCTCATCTAGGGTTTGTTCTCTATGTAATAGCAATGTGGTGTGCAATCAGCATTCTCTCTGTGGTCTATTGAAAGGGGACAGGTACTCAGGTACATACATTCAGCCCAGTATTTCAGCTCAAGAGTTTACTGTGTGTAATCTAAGGATGCTAAAATTAAGTAAGTATTGAAAAGTCTCATTTTTCCTCTTGGAATAGATAGATAGATAGTTGGCTTCTTGTCAGATGAGACTTGATAGAAGTTGGCTTCATTATTTATATCAGTTGATTGGTTTGGCAGTTCCTCCCCAGTGCTGGGATTACAGGCATGCACTGACACTCTGCCTTGTTAGGTGGGCGCTTGGCATCTGAACTCAGGTCTTCTGACTGGTGTAGCCATTTGAGCAATCCCCTAGCTCCCATGGCCTTACACTGGACCATATTGTTCACTTCACCTTTTTTTTTTGTTTTCAGTGAAGGATTGGTTTTGACTAAGTAGAGAAATTCCTAACAGAACATGGATAAGTGTTTGCTGGAACACATACAGTGATGGGGCCATCCAAGAGGAATTCTGAGTGGGGTGAGAAACCAGACAAGAGTCCTATGACCTCAGTTTCTTCAGAATCACAGAATTATTCTTGCAATGTGCTTTTTTTTTTGTCTCTCCCAGGTATCGCAGGTAGGAGTAAGTTTACTCTAGATTATTCATTACAACTGACTATTGATATTTGTTTATATGCTTCTATGGAAAAACATGGTTTTGCCACATGTGGCTTGTCTGGTCCATGCAGCTTGTCCTTGCGATAATACACTTTACTCAAGTGACTCTCTTCTCCCCTTTTTATTGGTTATTTGTAAAATACACACCGTGCACCCCAATCCCACTCTCTCCCTGCCCCCTTCTTAACCACTCTCTACCCTTGCAACCTGCCTCACTAGAGAAAGAAAAAATCATCATGAACACTGTAGTGTGTCACAGTGAGTCTCACAGCATACCCTTTTGTCCTCACATCTTTGCAAACATTCATTGCAGTAAGTCATTGGTCTGGTAAGAGGCCTCTTCCTTCTGCTACTCTATCAATCCTGGATCCTCATGGGGACTCCTCTCAGATATCCCGTTGTTACCCTGTGTCATGGAGATCCTGCAGCTTTGGATCTGGAGGACTGGCCCCTTCACATGCTCCAGCAGTTCATAGATGAAGTAGATGTTGAGGTGGGCCAACCCGAAGCCCTGGATCTTTGGGTAAAAGAATGGATTGCAGCAAGTTCTCTTCTGACTTCTACACATGTGTTATGATACACACCTCTCTGCCCCTCCCCCATATACCCAAGTAGATAAATGTAAGAACAGTGTTGAATTATAGAATTTGCATCTACCAAAGAAAGTGATAATTTGAAATAAATGGGACCACAAAGACCAATTTTTGTCTTCGGTTACAAAAAGGACTAAAATGACCAGCTGGTTGGTAGTAATGGTTGCTACACACTGGAAAATGTTACTGAAGGGCCAGGACAATATACTTCTAGCTCAGGATAAATATACAACAGTTTACTTTAGGGTATAGAGGTTGAAATGTATAACACTTAATTTTGAAAACAGTATGTTCAGTATAAATACTATAATTTTGACACAGGCTGGGTTCTTCAAAACTGCTTCTCTTCAGATCCATAGTTTTCTAGCTGTGCTGTAGGGAGTATCAAGTACACCAGATCTCACTGAGGATGGGGACTGATGGTCTCTGCATTCAAATACACTTACATTTCTAGAATCACTAGTCTAACATGCTTACTCTGATGATGTATTATCAAAACATGAAAACTACTTCTGCCTAGCAACTGTTGCCCTACTTCACACATGGGGACCATTCTCACCCTTGCCACCCCAACCCATCTCCTTTGCCCAAAGCTTGCCCTGTGACCTGCCACTGCCCTTAAGGAACTTCCTGTTGTCCCCCTGGAGCCACTGTGCGCTTTGCATCAGGCTACCCCAGTTCTCACCAGACCTGAGCTGACACTTGGATTGTTCTAAAACCAGGCTGGCCAGTAAGATCCTCTCACACTACCAACATGGCAGTCCTGCAGCTCACCTCAAATAGTGAGGCATTTGAGTTCATTCTGCTTCTGGGTAGACTCAAGTAAATGTATTTGTGGGAAAAAAGAAACAGACCAAACATTGGCCTTCATCCGGAAAGTCATCCAAAGCATTCCTCTTGGTTAATTCAGTGTGATAATTTATCAAAAACAGTATGTTCGGCTGCTCGTGGAAGCATTTGGGAGAATGGTAGCTTTTCTGAGCGGGGGCCAAAGTTTTTCTCTTCTTATGCTGCCTAATTTAAGGGGGCTTTCAATCCATCATTACATCAATAATTTAACATGTTTTCTTTCATCTAAATGTGTCCTGGGGCAGGTAAAAGACTACTCATATATTGTAAGAAGACGAGGTCTTTTTCCCAGCACTCAAAGTTGCAAATGATCTGTGGAAATTAAACTTCAGTTTAATTGAAATTCGGTTGTAATCTGAAGCTTTATGGCTTCCTTGGGCCGCCTGCTGCAAGTTTTAATGAAGCATTGAAGGATTAGAGCATTTACAAATACCAATTTAGCTTTGTTCTCTGATGTTGCAAACATTAGAACACTTCTTTCTGTTTAATGTTGGCCTCACAGAGTTGCAGGTATCCCCAAGCACGCCCGTCCATTTTGCAGAGTGTTTATACTTTGATGTTTTTATTTATTAACATGTGTGTTATGTGCACACACTGTAGGGCCATGTTGTACTTGATCATGTGTGGGCACAGAGGCCAGAGGAGCAAGGAACCTGGAGTTAGACTGGCGGCAGCCAGTCTCCCATGATCCTCCTGTCTCCACCCTCTCCTCCCCAGAGTGCTGGATTTTAGGCATGTGTGCAGCCATACCTGGCTTTTTCACACTTGCACAGCAGGTGGTCTTGTCTGTTGAGCCATCTCCCTAGCTCTGAGTTTTGCTTTTAATAACAACTCCATTTAGATGTAATTAATATAGCACAAATGCTAACCTTTTAGGAAATGATGAAGTTGCTTTTAGTCTAACCAAAAAGTTACAGAGTCTTTATTAAAAACTTGGAAATAATTTTTTTATCCAGCAAGAAGCCTTGTATATATTAGTACTCACTTTCCACTTGGATGCGCATTTGTCTTCTCTGGAGATTTCACGTAAACAGAACCACATAATGTCACTGACTGTTTTCATTCTGCGTATGTTCATGATCCCTCAGCATTTTATCATGAATATTAAGTACTTGAGGTTGAAGAAGACTCCATTTTATGGATGGACCACATTCTACCCAGCCATCCCTCTGTTGCTAGACATTTAAGTTGTTCCTGCGTCCTGACAGTTATTTGTGATGCTCTTCAAAATATCTGTGTATACATTTTTTGCCTGAACATATGTTTTCAGTGTTTATGTGCATGTGTTTGTATGTTCTTGAACATATGTATACATATGTACGTGTGGGGGCCAGAGGGTTATGGTGGGTGCCAGTCTTACTGCCATCTACTTTATATTTTAAGACAGAATCCCTCACTTAACTAGAAGCTCATTCCTTAGGGAAGTCTAGCTGGCCAGCAAGCCCCAGGATTCTCCTGTCTCTCTACCTCTCCAACCTTCAGACTGTGGGTGCACACTGCCATCATCAGACTTTTACGTGGGTGCCGGGACGTGTGCTCGAGTTCCCATGTTTTTTGTTTTGTTTTTTTTTAATTAGGTATTTTCTTTATTTACATGTACATTTTCCCTTTCCCATCTTCCCATGTTTATTACGCCTTCACCCCAGCCTCCCTCAGTTGATCTGTTTTTCTCTAAGTCAGTACCACACTGATTTATTAACGGCACCTTCATGGTCAGTCTTGAAATCAGGAAGTACAAGTTCACAAGTTCTCTGCTTTGCCAGGATCATTCTGATTTCCCCCAGTCCTTGCATTTATACAAGAATTTCAGGGTCCGTTTGTCAGATTGGGGGCTTTTTGAGATACACTGTGCTTAGTGTGTAGGTCCATTTGCATATTATTACCATTGTACTTACTATTACCAGTGTATGTCTCACGTCATATGACAAAATGGCTGCCAAATGCAGCTTTAAGAAACCAGGCTTTGTCTTGGCTCACCATTGGAGGGGACCATCCTTTGTGGCAGGAACAGGGGCCAGCTGCTCACATCACAGCCGCAGTCAGGAGGCCCCAGTTTGCTTTCTGCCATCTTCCCTTTGGATTCAGACCAGGACTGCAGCTCATAAGACTGACTTTACAGAAAGCATGGAAAGTGGTGCCGTTCTGTAATCTTAGAAGATGTTATTGATTGTGCAAGATTAGTTATTCACTCAGAGTTGTGTAGAATTCACCAGTGCAGTGATCTTGGCTTAAGACTTTATTTGTGAAAGTTTTGGGGGTTTTGGTGTGTGTGTGCTCCTGTGGATAAATACACGTGTGCGCTGGCAGTACATAGAAAGACAATTAAAGTTTATATACAGAAGCGTGTTTCTGTGCCAGACAAGTGGCTTTTTTATTAATTAATTGAGAATGTCATACATTTATATAATGCATTTGATCTTATTCATCCCTCATCCCTTCCCCTACCAACTCCTACCAGAAATACCCTCTATCCCCTCCCCCACAACTTTATAATCACTTTTCTCCCTAAAAGAGGAATACTCTTATTTTTTTTTTAAAAAAAAAAAAAAGTGTCTTTTCTTTCCCTGAATCTATCAGTTGTCAATGGTTCCTCAACTCCGAGTGGAGTCTCATTAGCTCCCACCCCTACCCTCCATGATGCCTGTTCTGTGGATTGATCTCTGCTGTCTTGAGCAGACAGCCACAGCTGTGAATTTACACATGCATCTGTACTGTTGTATGCAGACACTGACTTTAAGTGTCCGTGTATGGAGAGGCCAGAGATTGATATTGGCTTTCTTCCTCTGTCATTTTCTGTCTTGGCTTTTGAGACAAGATCTGTTGAACCTGGAGCTCACTGACTAGCTACCTCGACTGATTAGCAGTCCATGGGATGTGCCTATCTTTTCCCCTTCATTGCTGGGTTTACAGACACATGCCACCTTGCCCAGGGTTTGTGTGGGAGCTGAAGATGTAAACCTAGTTCTTATGTTTATAGGCATTTTGCCACTGAAACATTTTCTAAACCCTGATTTAAAAAAAAAAAAGTTTAAATTAAAAAAGTAGCCTCATACTTTCAGAACTATTTTCATCTTTAACTTCTTGAACAAAGTTAAGTACGATATATCTCTCTAGGGAACACAGTTGTAGGATGTTCGTCAATATGACTTGCTGCTCCCTCGTGTGCTTTTTTCCTTAGGTTTAGTAAGGATGCTCCAGTCCCCTTTTCCCCTGAAAGTCCCAGGCCCATTCCAAGGTACCTAATGGGTTCCAGTTCACTGCACAATCAGGGGTATATTACTTACATTTTTCCTTTTGTTGTTGAACAAGTAGTTGCCTCTCCGTCTTCACTCTGGGGTCGTTTTCCTTGGTGTACGTTCTCTGTTACTTCCTGAGAAAACATTCCTGAAAAGTGTTTGACTCCTCTCTCTGAGCTGCTGAATTAAGTCATACTTCCTGCAGAGTGTGGGGCCTTTGGGCTACAGGTGTGACACCTGACTGCTTCAGCTGACTTTGATAGGTGCTCTGTTCTTTTCCTGGAAGTTTACTCTTCTTGGCTTTCAACTTTTTGATAATTTTGCAATTTCAGGAGGTGTCGGTCCCATGTCCCATGACAGCTCCGTTCTTTCCATCCTCCTCCTCATTTCAGCCCCAGGGCTCTAGTCCAGACCCATTCTTAGTCAGTATTTCTTGAAAGAGTAGCTCAGGTTGGTAATAGTTCCCTACCACTCCTTTCGTTTTACCCATGCAATCACTTGGCTTAAGTCTGTTCTCAGACTGTTGTAATTACTCCTGGCACTCTGGGTCGACTTGGATTTAACAAGAGGTAAGCATAATGCTCACATTTGAAAGTCTCACTGAGCATTTTCATGCTGTTTTGATTTGTTCAAGTCAGAAAACATTAGAAAATAGTCTCCAGTCCATTGTTATCCTTCTTATTTGAATTATATAGATGCTTTAGAAGAACAACTTTATAAATACCAAATTATATCATAAAATCACATAGATCAAATATTAAAAACGAATTCAAATTTCTACGAAGTGTTCACACAACAAAATAAGATCTATGTGGACATAAGAAGCCCTCCACAATAAAGTATATATAAATATTCATTCACCTGAGTTGAGAATGAGAAAGTCTTCTAAGCACAGAAATCTTGCAGCCGTATTAAGAAGGAATTGAAACACCTCTTATTACATCAAAACAAAAAAATTTCTTTTTTAGATTTTAAAATGATAATAATTTTATTTGTTTTGTGTGTGTTTCTGTTTGACATCTTGGTACGAGTATGCATATGCCAGACTGTACCTGTGTAAGTCAGAGGGACTCCCCATAATACCATGTGGGATCCAGGCTTTGGGGCTTTGAGGCCTTTACTCCCCCTAAAGTTTTTTCCTAAAAAATAAGAGTATGAGGTCAGCAAAAGTATAAACTTCATTAAAACTATTAACAACAAATATAGCGTTGGGCTAATAACCTAAGCGCCTAAGGAATTCTTGGAAATGTGTTAGGAAAGCATGAGACTCTGTAGCATAATGAGAATGGACATAGATGGACATAGATACTTTGCAAAGCTGAACAATGTAATCAGAAACTTGTAAAATGCCCTCACCAATAACCAGGAGGTTGGAAACTAAGTAACACACCATCGCTTGACTGAAACAATAGTGGACTGGAGCATTCACTCTCGACAGAAGTAGTGGGAGCTGAGTGCTCGCTCACATACTGATAAAGAGAAGGGCTAGGGCAGAGCTAAGCAAGGAAGAGTGCTTGCTGCTCTTCCAGAGGACCCAAGTTTGGATCCCAGCAGCCATGCCTGGCAGCTCAACTGCTTAGAATCCAGCCCCAGGGAATCCAGTGCCCTCCTTTGGTTTTCATGGGTACACACA